>JBCNJP010005665.1:0-42675 GCA_039602395.1 Deinandra increscens subsp. villosa
GGAGCATATTCATCACATCCATGAAATCCTCTTCAAAAATATCCCAAAACCGTTTGAAGAACCGGAAATTAAAACCATCCAGCCGCGGAGCCTTATCCCCCACACACTCCCAAACTTCACATTTAATTTCCTCCCGGGAGAACGACGCAATTAAACCAACCGCATCCTCATATGAAATCCGATTATCCCGTGACAAAGAATCTGGGGCAACCTCCTGTTGCTCTTCTGGAATTTATTTTTAAATAAGGATGCAGCTTGTAGTTTGATTAAATTTGGTTCCGAAACCCAGGCACCATCAACAACCATTCCGTTAATGCGATTTCACGCGATGCGGGATTTCATCAAACCATGGAAAAAGTGGAATTTTCCTCCCCATAGCACGCCCAACAAACCCAAGCTTTTTGGGCCAAGTCAAGCTCGTTCGAATGATCCAAATCAACAAGGTTCAATTTGGCTTTGGCCCAACAATCCAACTCGCTATCGGAGAGGGCCCTGGACTCCGAAAGCACATTCCAATAGCCACACTCATCCACCAAGGATTGCCTCAACTGACCTTCCTTAGATTTCACCTCTTTGTTCCACAGTTTGATTGCCGATTTAATCGCTTTTAATTTTTCCAGTAATCTTCTATCGGCTTTACACCTGGGATCCACACCTGCAGCAGCCCCACAAATCCAATTATTCCTTGACAAAGAATCTAGGGCAACCTCCTGTTGCTCTTCTGGAATTTATTTTTAAAAAAGGATGCAGCTTGTAGTTTGATTAAATTTGGTTCCGAAATCCAGGCACCATCAACAACCATTCCATTAATGCGATTTCGCACGATGCGGAATTTCATCAAACCATGGAAAAAAGAGGAATTTTCCTTCCCATAGAACGCCCAACAAACCCGAGCTTTTTTTACCAAGTCAAGCCGGTTCGAATGGTCCAAATCAGCAAGGTTCGATTTGACTTTGGCCCAACAATCCAACTCGCTATCGAAGAGGGCCCTGGACTCCTAAAGCACATCCCAATAGCCGCACTCATCCACCAAGGATTGCCTCAACTGACCTTCCTTAGATTTCACCTCTGTGTTCCACAGTTTGATTGCCGATTTAATCGCTTTTAATTTTTCCAGTAATCTTCTATCGGCCTTACACCTGGGATCCACACCTGTAGCAGCCCCACAAACCACTCCCCGGAACTCAGGATGATCAAGCCACGAGTTGAACACCCAAACTGGAATAGCCCCAAACTCCTCAACAGTGCACTTGAGGAACAACGGGATGTGGTCAGACCACAACCGAGGGAGGGCCCTAAAGGCCGCATTCGGTCATCGATTGAGGAACTCACCACAGACCATCACCTAATCAATCTTGCTGCAAATTTTCCTTTGCCCATACGAGAATGTGAACCGGGACCCACCCATACGATACTCGATCAACCCGACGTTGTTAATAAAATCATGAAAGAAATTCGCGCTGCTAACATTAAACGCATAATATAGTCAGTCTATCCTCGGGAACCCGGACTTCGTTGAGATCTCCGACCACCAACCACAAACCCGAACGATTGGCCATAAGATTTAAGATATCACCCCAAAAGGTTCTTTTAGCAGAGGAGGATTAGAGAGCATAGACGTTAAGGATGTTAATCTTTGTTTGCTCCCCAACAAGAACGCCATAAGTCAACAGGAAATTAGGATTTTCACAGTACCTTTAAGATCGAATTTCGCCGGGTTCCAAATCGACACCAACCCCCCGGACTGCCCACAGGAAGGAACACAGTCCCAACCGCACACCTGGTTCCCCCAAATCCCCCTAAACGGCACCCTTTAAGGGGAATCTACCTTGCTTTCCTGAATACATAAGAAGTCGAACCTGAACGATCGTTTCATTTGCGCAATCCAATCCACCTTGATACGCCCAAGACCCCGGTTATTGATACACAACAAGTCCATTAAAACCCAATCTGATCTCCCGTCCCCTTAATAACTCCGGCAACAAGCTCCTCACACCCATCGATATTCATTCCAACACGGCCCCCCACACCAATGGTACTCGTAACTTTATCCACCAAATCTATCTCCCTCTCCCCGCCAGACATGGCCGACGATCTGGAATTCGCACCTTTCTCTTTTGCAATCGCTCCCCAGTGCAGCCTTTTACCCCCACCCCCCGTGTACAATCCCTCCTTTTTTCCCTCTCGACTGAGCCCTAGGAACAGGAAAAGTGTCTCTGACCAATGTATCACTCTCCTGGGAATTGCTTTCACACCTTTTGTTTAAGTCTAGAAGAAGGGCCCCGTTAGGCATCTCTTCACTAGAGTCTAAACCCCCATTCATTAAAATAGGCCCAAAAGCTGAAGACTGGCCCATTAACTTACCATGGCCCACCTACGTAGACTTGGGTAATTGCAACCCTGCCAGGCCCACAAAAAGATCTGTATCTCTCTCCTCTGACATCACAGCCGCCTACCCAGCCTCGTGACTCGCAAGATCATTATAATTATGGGAACTCTCCCTCCCCACCTGCTGCTCATTATCGAGAACACCACCGCCCCCAGGCCGTCCAAGAACGGCAACTCCTCGTCTCCCCTATCCTCACCCAGGTCGGAATCATCCCAGTCCTCGCCTCCTTCGCCGTCCTCCTGCGTATCTTTTTCAAGCCTGTCCTAATGCGAGAAAAATTGTTCTTCTTCCTCAAAACGTGGAAGCCAAACATCCATGTCTTCCTTTACCATCACTTTGAAAGAGGAGCCCTTCCATGATATAACCACAGACTCGTCTATCGATTTCCATGATTCAGACAAAACGTGAATCGACCCCCCGACGCAGTCCCCCGTTAACCATGACGACTGTGAGGGCCATATAGTTCTCCCAAACCCCGACGCGATCATGTTATACGTGGAGTCATCTCTTAGATGAAGAGGAACCCCCAGAATTTTTAAGCCAACAATCCTCAATCTAGGGCAGGTCTGGCCAACCCAGGTATCCAAAGAAACCAAGAACTTCCTCCATCCATTTTCTGAGTTCACTCTGAATTCCTCAACCTCCGAAGCATGGTTGAAGACCAACAAAACGTGTAGCCCCCCGACATAAACCACATCAAAATCAACACCCCTTCCGTCCGACTTGAGGAGCTTAACACTACACAGGTTGGCCCTGCCTTTCGCCTCCCCGAGCAAAGCCCTGTCGAAGAACGATGAGGGGTAGTCGCCACTTTCATCCGGAATCACAAAAGACTTCCACTTGGGAGTGATAGGCTCCACCACCTTTGTCGAAATTACCGATTGCAGGGGAGCTTTATTCATTATGGACTGCTCTACTGCGACCACATCCCTAAACGATTTCCCCCCTCCCTCGTGTTCAAGTATTCAGTCACCACCGATCTTACCCTAGGAATTGTATGCGTCACCAGTGGCCTCGAAACCACAAAATATTAGATTAAGTCAAAATTTTAATAAATAATTATCCAGATACTGAATTTCCATATTATCGTTTATTTAGTTTAAACTTTTAATAAGTAATTATCCAATAAGTAATCATTCAAATACAAATTTTTTATATTAAGGTTAGTAATTATCCAAATACTAAATTTTAATATTAACGTTAATATTTTATTGCATATATATTATATTTTATTAAAATAATATATTTTATTACATATATTTTAATACTTTAATATATATAATGTTTTTAATACTTTATTCATAATAATATTTTAATTAAATATTATACATGTAATGTAAAATATTTTATTCTATTATAATTCTTTTTACTTTAAGTAAGTTTGAATTCAAATTTACCAAGTATTTTATTTAATATGATAAATTAAATTCTTATTTTCCGTGACTAGATTTCTTTTTTTTTTAACTGCAAACATCCGGTTACCCAGGGATCTTATCATGGCAAAAGATGTTAATCACGACATGTTTCGACCGCAGTCCATACGAGTACCAAGATCCTCTGTGTTGCACATCCATCCCAGAGGAAACTCACCGCTTAAATGTTCACTGTCGTAAAAACTCTGACACACATATAATTAATGAGAAACTTTTACATAGTTATAAAAATGCCTAATTGTCGTAGATTAAGATAGTTTTTTTTTTAAAACCTAGCCGTGGAACACACGGGGATAAAAAAAATTAGTTTAATATATCTGAAAACTATAATATATACAGACTAATCTAATCACGGTCCTTTTTAAGAATAATTGAAAATTTCGAGCCCCTAGTCGTGTATAACAAATGACCCGTAACATATAAACTGAACAACTCATATATGTATTCATGAAATCAGTTGCTCTGAAAAAAAAATTATGAAAACAAGAATCAGACTCTAAACATATATGTTATATGGCATACATCTACCGAGTTGATCGAACATCACCTTTACAAAACATCCTACCTTGTTATCTATAATATAACCCCTCCAGCCCTACTGGGTCCTAAGTGGTCGCCTCTCCTAGCTACCCTAAAAGATACATATGAGTTGAATATAATATATATCAATTTTATGATTTGGTCATTGGTGTGATGTTTGATAAAAAGAAAAAAACCTTTCGCTACAGTTTAAAACCAACCAATACGAAACTGAAGTTTTACAGTTTTAGAAAGAATCATAAACACCCATATTCAAACTCGAGTGAATTTTGGAACAAAAAGTGGAAGCCTCAAGCGATGATGCTATACAGGTTTCATAAAGCATTTTTTAAGTTTATATTCGCCGTAAAGAAAAGCTAATGATTAATTTAATGAATTTATTATATTATTGGTAGATTAAAACGTGACATGATTGATATAATAAAATGATTTGGGAAAAAGAACGGCAGTTATGAAGCGAGTAGTCCAACTCGTCAATTTTGTACTCCCTTTTAACTTGTCGCCTTTACCGCTTTCATCATTCAGATGCAAATTGCAATTATTAAATTGGAATTTTATTATATTTTCTGAGCCGTTAGTTGGTTGTGGCCCCAACCCTCATAGTTTAGCGGGCCCCGCACTCAGCACCACCACAAACTAGCCCTTCGCTGCCGTCTCCATGTCTCCCTCCGCCCAACTTGTTTAATTTCAATTCACCGTTGTCCTAGTGGTTAAAGGGGAGGTGGTAAGGTTTTGCTTATCTAGAGGTTCTGGGTTCAAACCCAGGCAATGACAATTATTTGATGATTTATGGGGTTAGAATAGGAGTTTGTAATAGTTTAACCGTTCAAAAAAAATATGAGAAATAGATTATAGGTTAAGTAATAAATTTGTTCAAAACAAGATTCGTAAATATAACAAATATATAAAACACTTAAGTCATATGTCAAAAGTAGATTAATTTATTTGACTTCTTATAGCCACGAAAGAGGCCTTGGTTAAGTAATAAATTTGTAGATATTTTTTTCCCCATAAAATTAATATATTCTTTTGAAGAGTGTGGAAAGATCTTATAGTCACGAATAGGCCTTGGCGAAACGGAGAATTGTGATTAGCGATTCGAGCTACCATCTTTGTTTCGAAGATCAAAGACGAATCGGTATACCATCTTATGTTCGGATACAAGGTTCCTACCGGGGTTTGGGCCGACATTGCGGATTGGTGTAAGGTGCCTTCTATTCTCGCATTTGAGCTCTCAAATCTTCTTTTGGTGGTTGAAGATTCTAGGTTTGATAGGAAAGCCAAAATAGTTTTCTTTGCGGTTATCCTCACCACTTGTTGGGTCTTATGGAAGGCAAGGAATGAAGCCAACTTTGAAGGGAAGAAGACTTGCATTCGTTTTTTAGTTAAAGAAATAAAATGCTTAGTTTTTTTTTGGTCAAAAATAAAGAGAACAAGACTTTCGACCCGCGCTTTGCGGCGGGTCGAGACAGTAACAAATATAGAGAAAGTTTGAAGAGTGTGATTGAAGAGAGAGAATGCAACTTTCTTTGATTATAGTTTATGTAAATTTCTCTAATTTTTATTTAAAGTTTATCATTTTGGTTCATTACCATCATACTAAATTAAAATCGTATGGACCTTTGCTTACAAAAAGAAAGGCTTTAGACGAAATTTTAAAAGACAGATTTAAAGGGTAAAAGACGATAGAAACATGGGCTCAGAAACAACTCATCACAGCTCCATGTAAACTATCAACAACAATAAACCACCGTCAAGTAAAAGAGCAACCAAAACCAAATTTAAGCAACAAAATCTTTTGTTAGTAGCAAGATAGGCTCAGGAAAAGAAAACATCATAGCCATAATAGAAACCATCAAGAACAACCAGCAGCAACATAAGCTCAGTTAAACTAATCATAGCCTCAAGGAAACAACTGCTTTTGTTATCGGTAACAGGCTCAGAAAAAGTTCATCATAGCCTTTTATGAAGAACCTTAAGTGGGGCGACACACCGACATCGATGGCCACCAAACCACAGTTGAATAGAACTAAAACCCACAACGATAGGCTCAAATCCATAGATCATCATAGATGATTTTGATAAGCCAAAGGAGCAGGTAGCAACCACAACATTAATATAAAAACCCAAATGTAAGCCGGAAGCCTTAAAGCCTACGGCCACCAATCGCTCATACACCGGCGATAAAACCAATTAATGGTACATTATCGTCGGCAAGATCATCACGAAACAACAACCACCATCATCAATTTACAGATTTCGGATTCAATCAGAACCAAATCCGACTACCGATGATGCTACAAAAGTAAGCCATAAACTCACCGGGGTAAGATAAAGAGAGGGTGACGTAATCACCGTCAACTCATCAAGTAAAGAAACCCAAAGTCCCACCGGCCAACTCAACCATACGATCAAGCCAAACCTAGCCGGCAGAAGCACGGCAAAAGACAGCGGCACACCGAAGAACAACTTCACGCCGCACACACCGGCATCCATCATGCCGACGACCTCACATCACGCCGGCGGTTTCGTAAAGGGCATAGCAAACCTAGATCGGAACAAACCGGAGACCATCCATCGCCGGAAAATCGAAAATTGTAACGTTGCGTCCACGGCCGGCGGGTAAGCCGCCAGCGGCGGCCTGCCAACGCCTGAACCGGAGCAAGACCATCCATCGCCGGAAAAGCGAAAATTGTAACGTTGCGTCCACGGCCGGCGGGTAAGCCGCCAGCGGCGGCCTGCCAACGCCTGAACCGGAGCAACAAACAACGAAAATGACATTGTCTTCTTCATAATAATAGATAATAAAGAGAGAGAGTTTCATAGATAAAGACTTGCATCTGCAAGTTTAGGAGAGAGAGAGAGTTCTATGTGTTGAAGAAAGAGAGAGGGAGGGGGACAGTAATAATTGACTGAAGGAAGAGAGAGAAAGAGGACATCAACAAAATAGCTGTCACACATGCAAAACACAAATACACAATTGATAACACGTGTATACACCGCCCAAAGAATCCAAACTAGGAAAAAAATATCAGACCAAAAAAGGACTCAACCGGGTTTTGAACCCGAGATCACTCTGGAGGCAAAGTAGAAACTTACCAGCTGATCTACATTAACAACTGAGAAAACATTCAACCACTAAGTTAATAAACACTCACAACCGAATGAAAAAATAAAAAAAAAATATACCCATGCCACGTGTCAGCACGACACATGCTGACGTGGCAGGGGAATAGTGCCTAATAGTAATTTTTGTGAGTACACCTAGTACTCACAATTGATATATATATAAATTAGATGAGCCTTGTTTGGGAGGATTGGGATAATCCCATCCCTTGTTTGTTTGTTCACCTTTGCCTGGTGACTTGCTAGGCGGGCGGTTTATGATTTAATGATATCGCTGTTTCAAGAAAAAATCTAAATTTAAATAGAAAAAGTATAGAAACCACATACACAATCATACATACTACTTTTAAATGTGACACACAAGACGGGCAAGACGGGCATTCTTTCTTTCACTATATATGTTATCTTCTATAACCTTCCTTTAAAAAGGGTTAAAATTATTTTAAAAAGCATTTTTTTTTTTGGAACGGCAGTATATATATTAATAAAACGAAGCTCAAAAAAGAGCAAAATTACATGAATAAAAGGGGGTTAATTAACCAATTGGTCCACCCGAAAACATGATTCCTAGTTCTCGAACTAAACCATAAAAAAGAATGGAAAACTATAGAATCAAATATGTTGCCGTCCCAGCTCGATCGCTCCTTGAAAACACAATTATTCCTGAAGTTCCAAATCGACCACCACGAAGTATAAAAGATTGCGTGAAGAGCATCCTTACTTTTCCTGCCAATGTTACTATCTTCAATATCTTCAAACACTTTCTTGGGAGTAGAAGAGCTTAAAAAATTCACACCGGTCCAAACTTTAATTCGATCAAAAATCTTCCTAGCCAACTCGCAATCGCCAAAAACATGTTGTGAAGATTCCACCGCCCGATTGCAAATAGGACAGAAGATGACATGAATTTCAAGACCACGTTTAGAAAGATTCAAACGGGTGGGTAATCGGTCCAAGAACAATCTCCAAATCATAATATTGACTTTTTTAGGAACCTTTGTGATCCATCTCGTCGGAAACTCACCAATAGGAAGGAATCTATGATCAATACGATCACGAATGGATTTGACAGAGAAATCCCTATTGCCTTCCAGGTTCCAACACCATTTGTCAGGCTCATTGGAAATGCGAACGCCTTCAAGAATATTGGAAAGAGACGAAAATTGATCTTGTTCTATGCCCCCCCCCCTTATAGGTCTTCGCCAACTCCAGTACCAACTATCATTAGAACGAATCTCACACACCAACACATCCTTACAAAGAGATAAAGCAAAAAGACGTGGAAACTGATCACAGAGTTTGTGCTCTCCCAGCCATAAGTCTGTCCAAAATCTAGTAGAGTTACCACGACCGACAACTTTGAAAATTGAATTAGATTGAATGAAATGTGCCTTATGACAATCCTCCCAAGATTTCATGATGCGTTGCCATGTAGTAAGTTTCTTGTGACGAGATGGAATAGAATCACCGTTGCCGTGAATAGCTTTGATGATCTTGACCCATAACGAGTCACCACAAGAGACGAAACGCCATCTCCATTTGTAAAGGAGAGCTTTGTTCATTGCAAAAAGACTCCCAATCCCAATGCCACCATTCTTTTTAGAAGCCAAAACTTGTTGCCATTTAATCCAAGTAATTTTCTTGGATTCCTCATTAAAACCCCAAAAGAATTTAGATCGCAAAGATTCTAAGTTCTTATTGACTTTAGATGGAAGAGGAAATAAAGAGAAATAATAGGAAGCAAGCGAGCCCAACACCGAGGCCACGAGCGTGGCCCTCCCACCAATCGAAATGAGAGATCTTTTCCATTTGCTCAGACGGGAATGAAATTTATCATCAATTTTCTTCCAATTCGAAGCTCTAGACATATTTGCACCCACCGGGATGCCTAAATAAGTAAAGGGTAATTTATCCGCTTTGCAACCTGTTGATCTCGCGAAGTTTACAGTTTCATCAAAACGAACTCCAACACCAAAAATAGAACATTTCGATAAGTTGATGGCAAGGCCCGAAACCAAATGAAACATCTTCAAAAGAGCGACAATGTTTTTGATATTACTATCAGACCATTTACCCAAGAAAATAGCATCGTCCGCATAAAAGAAGTGAGAAATGCTCAAATCTTTGAAACGAATGCCCGTGAATATGCCCGCCTCAATAGCATCTTCTAGAAAAACATGTAAACCCTCCATGATCAAAATAAACAAGAAAGGGGCCAACGGGTCACCTTGTCTTAAACCCCTGCCAACATTGAATTCACAAGTAGCACTTCCGTTTACTAGAACCGAAGAACGGGTAGAGGATAAGCAAGAACGAATCCAATTCCTCCATTTGATTCCGAAACCCATAAAATGTAGCATAGTATCCAGGTAGTCCCAAGAAACAGAGTCATATGCTTTGGCAAAATCAATCTTGAAAACCAAAAGTTTCTTTTTCTTATGAATATGCCAATCAATAACTTCGTTGAGAGAAAAAGGGCCATCAAGAATCTGTCTCCCTTTTATGAAGGCAAATTGTTCTTCGCTCACCACCTGGTCAATCACAGTAGCCATTCGATTGGCTAAAATCTTAGAAATTATCTTATATTGTATGCCCACGAGGCTAATAGGACGAAAATCAACTAAAGAAATGGGACTCTGTGTTTTAGGGATTAAGGTAATAAAAGACGAATTGCATCCAAGCGGAAAAGAAGAGTTTTCAAAGAACTCCAAAACAAATCCCATTATATCGTCTTTCAAAAGGTCCCAAAATCTTTTAATAAAACCGAAAGAGAACCCATCCGGACCGGGGGCTTTATCAGAACCACAGTCCCAAACAGCAACTTTGACTTCATCCACAGTAGGTCTTACCTCGAGTAAATCTCTAGAAGTCTCTGAAAGGAAATTAAATCGATCGCTCCGATGTAAAACTTTATGTTCGCTACCTTTGCTGAATTTTTTTGTAAAGAACTCAACAAAGGCATTCTTGATACCGGCCGGAGACTCAATCCAATCACCATCAATCTTCAAGCCGTGGATACTTGATTGTCTTCTCTTCTTATTGATAATACCATGAAAAAATTTTGAATTTTCATCTCCCAAAGAACCCCACTTTATTTTAGCTTTTTGAGCTAGATCTTCAAGAACAGGTTTTTCAATATCATTGAGAGATTTAAGGAGATTAATCTGACGATCACCCACAGACGCATCGGAAGTGCCTTCATCCAGGACTTTGTCAATTTCCTGAATCTCTTTTTTAATACGATCAATTTTATCATAAACATCCGGTTTTAATCGTCTCCAAGCTTTAATCTCCTCTTTCAAACGTTTGAGTTTGTTTTTGAAAATGATAAACTTTGATCTATGAAAGTAAGGTTCTCCCCAAGATTTGGACACCAAATCACTGAACTCATTATCATGAAGCCAAGAATTATAAAATTTGAATGGTGTCGGTCCAAAATCAAGTTTGGATTGGCGCAAGAGAACCGGTCTGTGATCAGAAATAGTTCTATCCAAAGCTAGAACTTCAATATTGGACACCGAATCCAACAACGAGGGGGAAACGAGAAAACGGTCTAGTTTACTTGCATTTCTTCCTTTGGCATCACATCTAGTGAAATTATAACCACCCATAGGTAAATCCACAAGGGCTCCATCGTTTATGAATCTATTAAAATGGATGGCGTTGGTATTGGAAAAAGATAGGCCAATCTTTTCCTTATCATTTCTGACCGAATTAAAATCCCCAAAGATGATGTAGATCCCGGGATTAATACTCATGTAATCAATAATAGAGCTCCATAAAATAATCTTTTGAGCTTCGATTTGAGGGGCATAAACATTCAACATAAAACACGAAATAGAATGTTTTAGCCAAGTACCTTTAACAATGAGAACATGATCCAGATGATCCACGATTGATTTGGAAAACATAGAAGGATCCCAAACCGAAAGAAGTCCGCCAGAAGCACCTGATGAAGGAGAAAAGGCGAATTCAAACTGAAAGTTGCCCCATAAAGCATTTATACGAGATAACTCAACAGTCTCCATTCTAGTCTCTTGAATTCCAAGAAAATTCACCCCGTGTTTGGTGCATATGTTGTTGATCCTGACAAGCTTTGAAAACGACCCGCTCCCACAAACGTTTAAAGAGAGGATATTCATTGATCCACAACTTTATCACTCATCCTGTTTACATAAGCCTCAAAATCATTCGACGTACCCGTCATATCTAGACCAATAAGCTTTCCCATTTGAATAAAACTAGAAAACTCTTGTATGAAGGAACCACCGTTACTTTTATTATTTTTAGACACCGAAGATTGAGAGTCGCTAACATACGTGCCAATGTCCTCCACCCGATTGGAATAATTCTGACCATTATTTAAGAGGTTCTCGAACCCAGGGGGTTTAGATGGATCAGAAGAGTTTGAACTTTTCATTAGAGGAGAAGATTTAACTTCAGTATTATTCACACATGGAGCAACAGGTTCAGAAATGTTCAACCCGGAAGTAACCACAACAGGATCCGACGTGACCTCAACAACAGATTTGGGAGAAGAATTAATCATCTCTTGTTTAGCATCAACATTCTTATCAACATCAATATTCTCCTTATTAACAAACACTTCGCCCTCCTCCATATTATCTTCGTCGTCTGACTCATCAGAAGAGGATGAATCTTCATGGAAACTCAAAGATGGGGACCAGCACTCATATTCTCTGACGTTAACATTGAAAGAATTATCCCCAACACTTACCTCAATGCATTCATTAATCATTTCTTTGCATTTCGTGATAATGCAAACTTTACCATAAGCCAAAGGATCATCCTTGTCATTCCTAAAGAAAAGGAATTCGCCCCATAATTGACCCACGTTTTTAAGAACAACCGGAGTAGAAGCCACCACCGGAAGTCCAAGCACATCTAGCCAAACAATACGTTCTTCCGGTAAGAAAGAGTTGGACAGAAGTTGAATATCCGAGAAATTTTTTTTGAGTTCCATGCAATTTTCAAATTTCAGAGATAAATCAACAGTAGGGAAATATAAACCCACCCAACGACCTCCTATGTAGCGAAATCTAACCTCGTGAAAACCTTCTTTAACAAACAGCGCCGGGAGGTTAGGAATGCAAGTCGGGTCAATGACTTTACCCATGATGAAATTTGAGACACTACTATCAATGCAATCTTCAAGGGCAACACTAATCCGTTTCTTGGTGCTATGAACAGTCTCAACAGGTCTAGGCTGAGCAATAATCGGTTTCAGCAGGTCTGCAAAAGACTTAGCAACAGTGTTTGCAACTTTATCTTCATAATTTGCATGCATGTAACGATCAGAATTGGAGCCAGACGGTGCCTTTTGGGTAATTCTAACAGAAGAGCTAGGTTTACCTTTCTCACGAACTACGTCAGCGAACAAATGATACGAGCCAATCCAGATGGTACGAAGATTTGCGATGAGACAGTTAATGTCCTTAATCCCAAGAAATCTTACAAAACCGAAACGCATCCCCGATTTGGATAATCTAGAGGAGATGAAAACGTCAGTCACCTTCCCCCATACCTCACAAGCTTTCCAAATGTCTTGAGATGAAGAGTGAGGAGGGAAGTTTGTCACGTAAACTGATGTTGAAATCTTCTTAAGATCGTCAAAATTCCGATTGTTAGAATGATGAGAATTGTTCGTAGCGGTAGTTTTAGCAACTGGAGGATTCCGATTCTTTTTCTTAAAGAAAAACCATTGATCCACATCAACATCATTGAAAGTAGGTCTTCTGGTTGTTTGACTGGGGTTGTTATTAAGGGCAGGAGACATGGCGGACTAGAGTAAAGAACGGCAAACCCTAATTCGGTACTCTAATGCGCTAACAGATTCGATACACTCGCAAGAATAATCCAAGGATCTTCTGCAGATGCGACTTGGATCAAACCAGCGGATGATTTCAGATCGTTATACGACAAAGAGGAACGCAAATTAAGATCTACGTGAAAAAGAGGAGATACGAAACCTAATCGAAAAAGAACCCAACAGTGGCTAACAGATTCGTTACAATCAATAGAAAAACAAAGGATCTTCTTCAGATACGACTTGGATCTACTATTGATCGATTACAGATCGTTATACCACAAGGATTAATCGAATAGGCAGCGAGCAGGAACCCTAAAAAACACCATGAATCATCTCCCTAATTGCTATAGTTTTTAAAAAGCATATTAAATATTAAATTTAAGAATCCTCATTAATCTAAGTATAAGAAAGATTTAATAACATTAGATTTGATATTAAATTCTAATTATTGTTGAGATTAAATTGGTATTAAAAAAAGTAATGGAAACACATTTTAGCCTTGGCAACTTTTATTAACTTTTTATCCAGTTTTTTTATTTTTTAAACATTCATAAGTTTTTATATACGATATTTTTTTTAAATTAACCATAAAACAAGAGTTTTTTATATTTAAAATGAGTACAATGTTACTATATATAAAATTAAAAAAAATTACATTTTAAGCTCCTTGTGTTTTTTATTGCGTCATTGTGACTTTCTGTTAGTTATTGTGCTTTTCTAAAATGATTAGTTTTAGACAGAATAATTGTGAAATAACACCATTGTGTACCTGTAATATGTAAAACAGAATAATAAAATAATACCAAATTTACATAATACACAAACACAATGATAAAATATCTTGAAGTAAAAACATAAAACACAATTATGAATACATATTACGCAATTACCTGAAATATAAGACATAATGATTAGAACGTAAGACTCAATGACTAAAATACAATTTTTTTAAAAAAAAATACACATGTCAGACCGAGAATTTCCTTAAACCTTTTACATTTATAAGCATTTTGAGTTAAAACTAACTCTAACTTTTGTTTATGAAATGTCAGGTAAACTTTTTATGTATATGTGAAATACTTGGTTATTAATTTTTATTAGTACTAAAAAAAAAATGTATATATGTCTCTAATTATTTACATCTTTTTTTTTTGTATTTTCTAAGGCTTGAATTGAAACAAACATCAATGAAATGATAGTTGTTTTAATAAAATGTCAGGTAAACTTTTTATGTTTATGTGAAACACCTAGAGCATGACTTGGTGGTTCTAAAATTACAATCGAAATAAAAAGAAAAATTGGATTTTAATAATACAAGTTTATGTCATTGGTGGACAATAATATGAGTTTCAAAAATTGTTGAGAGTAATACCAATTAATGAGGTTGGTGTTTATAATGAAATGTTGTTACTGTGATAATGATGAGGTTAATTGGAATCCTACGTGGAGTGTGACGTGTATCCTTAACTACCTACATGGTATGCTCCACTTCAAATAAAAACTCGTAAACCGCATCGTTCCCCAAAATCAAACCCTAATTTCCTCCCAGTAGACACTTCGAGCAAATCAGATATACCTCCTCCCTCATCAACTAAGACGATGGCTTCGAACCGCAATCCAAACATTATAAGGTTTGATTTTGAGGGTAACCTGCTGTGCTTCCACGATATGGCTGCGATTAAAAGAGTAGCTGGTTTTCGTAGTCCAAGAAGAGGACATCAGTTTTATGGATGTCCACTGTGGCCGGTGAGTTAAAAATATGATCTTTTATGTAAAATAGGTCACATCATTGACAAATTATTTGCAGAATTTCAATTGTAGCTTTTTCATGTGGAAGGATCAAGTTCATCATGCCATTGGGCGTGGAGACGGTACAAGAAATGAGGAATGAAGCAATGGAATTGAAGATTGATAATTTGGAGGTTGAAAAAATGAAGCCTGAGGAGGAGAATAAGAGTTTAAAACAGATGTCGATGTCCGAATGCACAATGAAGAATTACATATTTGTTGTCATTGTTTTGGTTGTCTTTTGGATTTGGAATTAATCATTGTAATAGGTATGTCTGATATGAATGTATGACTGTAATCGGCATTAACCTTTTGTTTTGGTAATGACTGATATGAATCAACCTGTTATGGAATGTAATGAACCTCTTTTAGGCAAGTATTTTGGTTATGGAATGTAACTGAACAAAGCATATATATTGGTTATGGAATGTTATTGTCACACCCTCAATTTTCACTAACGGAGTTTATCGTGTGGGTGTGAGCAAACCAGGATCCAGTCCATTAGTCACACCAAACAACCATTAAATATCAAAACATTTGTATCATATTAAATTATAATATAATTTCCGTGTTTTACAAACGCGAAAGCATAAGGGAAGTATTTAGTATTTACACAAAACTTTGTCATTCAAAATAACGTAACTTGTAGTAAAACCATAACAGGGTTTTAAAGGCTCATGCATGCATACTCGTGATACTCGGACACCTGCGACCTGAGAGAAACATGTTTAAAGAGGAAGTGTCAACCAAAGGATGGTGAGTTCACGTAAGTAAAGTATACACAAGTGTAATGTTCCATGGATACGACAATCCTTATCCGTAAATAATAATGTCACACGAACACGACAGTTATTGTTCGTACATAGTAATGTAAGTATTATGTAGGCATAAACCATATCGTAGATAGCTAGTCTATTTTCATGTCACTAAATGGTTCGTAACCGAAGCTGAATAATGCACGCAGGTACAACCTACATGTTTTGCCTTCCCCATGCCCACCAGAGCAACGGTATATTTAGGCTGACATTGTTCTCAGTCCGACCACCAGTCGAGTGGTGCATCTCGTGTCCGCTGAGTGGGGTTTGTCTAACCCCAGTAGTACTACTCAATATCACCTCGCTATTCACTATTAATGGTTCGACTTGTAAGGACTTAAGTTAGTGTAACATTCTAGTAAACATGCGATATATAGTGGCATTATCTTTAATCTGAAAGCAAGCAGTTTATCAATGCGCGTTACCATCTCAAACCGGATGTAACATAAATAGAGTTGTGAACTCACCTTAGGGTGCGCTATAATATTTTAATAAGACTTCAGGTCTTGTCTAACTACCGAGCACCTATTGAGTTTATAAACATAAGTGTGTGACCCAACATAAGTAACGTAGCCTAGACGACGGTCTCGTTATCAAATAAGTCTAGATGTGACGCGTGGGCTGTTTTCCAAACTCGACGTGTGATAAAAATCGTTTATTCAAAACAAGTTATCAATGACGTTTATCCAAAATCACCAAAAGCGTTTACTCAAATAGTTTGGAAATCCATTAAGGTTTAATTTATATTTTTCCATGGAGATTCGGGAAGTGAAATATATACAAATATATGTATCGTAGTGAGGTGAAAATAACATATATATATATATATATATATATATATATATATATATATATATATAGGTAAAAGATCCGTGTAGACCCCTTATTTTTTGTAAACCCCGTAGACCCCTTATAAAACTCAATAAAACTCATTAAAACTCACTAAAAATAAAACTCAGTTTTGTTAATTTAGTTTTTTTTTATTTGCGATAAGCTTTTAAGAACAAAAAAAAGACAATTAAAAAAAAAGAAAAACGAAAAACATTAAAAATTGTACATATTAAGACAATGAGTTTTAAAAATCAATGAGTTTAAAACTCAATAAAACTCAGTGTTGCGTTTAAAACTCATTATTTTAAAACTCATTGTCTTAAAATGTTCGATTTTTAATGTTTTTTGTTTTATTTTAATTAATTTATTTATTTATTTGGTTCTTAAAAGCTTATCGTAATAAAAAAAACAAATTTACAACACTGAGTTTTATTTTTATTGAGTTTTATAGGGGTCTACGGGGTCTACAAAATTTAAGGGGTCTACACGGAACCCTTCCCTATATATATATATATATACAACGGAGTTTCATGTCAATATACTAAATCATCCATAACAATAGAGATCTCAAAACTACCACAAGTTTATATATATAGGGAAAAGATAAATTGGAACCCACCTTGAGTTGGAGAATCGTTGGAACCCGGTCAAAAACGCGGTAAAAAAATGTTTTTTTTCTGAATTTTTTTATGGTGGTTCTTTATGTTATAAACTACCCTTAAATGAAAAAAGATCAAAAAAACGCCTAGTAGATTTTCAGTTACGAAAAAAGTTACATCTGTAACTTTTATGCATATATTTGCAGTTACGCAAAAGTTACATGTGTAACCTAGACATATTTTATATATTTTTTTAAAAAATCTAGTAGGCGGTTTTTTGTTTTTTTTTTCATTTAAGAGTAGTTTATAACATAAAGAACCACCATAAAAAAATTAAGTGAAAAAAACATTTTTTTTACCGCGTTTTTTACCGGGTTCCAACGATTCTTCAACTCAAAGTGGGTTCCAAAATACCCCAACCCTATATATCTATATATATATATAGAGTGGAGTTAGGCTACATCCATCTAAAATGCTACATCCGATGCGGACGCACCTGGGGCGTCGGATCAGTTTAATCTACGGCTGGGATAAAACAAGGGTGTAATGTGTAACTTTAATTAGATTTTATGCGCACAGATTTGGAAACGAGCGTCAGGAAGGGCAAAATAGTCAAATGGCGTATTATATTTTTTAATAATCTTTAAAAACGAAATTCAAACTCGCAGGCACTAACCGCTGAAGCGAAAAATCAGCTCTCCATATACGCAAAAGATTCCACGAAATCAGTTGACGGAAAATCATTATAATCAAAACATCGATGGCGGAAATACTCAAAACATACGAAAGTAAGTCGAATTTTGTTGATACATTGATAATCAAATTTCACTGGAAATTGTATATCGTTGAAAGTTCTTGGCGTTAAATTTCTGCTTGATTTTTGATCTTCCAGGGAAAATAAAAGAGGAAACCGATGAACCATTGAGTGTTGGGACGCAGGGAAGGAAGAAATTAATCACTGTCAAAGGTGTATTATGTCTGTTTCTTGTTTATATATACTAATTGTGGTGTTTATTATTTTATAAGAACTTTACTCAACAATGGTGCTATTGAAACCCTAGACCTAACGGTTCTAATTGACGGGCATGATTGGGAGGTTCCATAACAGATTAGTGGTAATACGTTTGTTAGTTAGAAGATGTTTAGATCTAATATTTGGTTGTTAGGGCTATTATACATGGAACACATGATTAACCTGTTTAAAAACACAAATGTTAGACACTGTAGTGTGGTGGTTTAACAATGATGATAGAGTATCATTATTCAAAACAATTTGATATAAGTTAGTATCTTGGTGTGCATACCTTAATTGGGATATATTAAATATGGTGTTTTTATGGTGATGGGGTTGTTTCTTCTTCTTTGTATTTAATTGTTTATACCTCAAAATAGGGAAAGGCAAGCGTAAGAGCTCTCGTATAGCGAACAAAACTTCATCTCGCTACACAAACACACCAGATACACCAATTGTTCTGGATATGTGCGAATCAGGTACGAAAGTTACAAAAAACTAGTCATGACTTTGATTGCTGCATTGTGAACTCTACATGTACATGTTTTGACACCATAATTAAGTAACAAAAAAGCTGGTAAACTGCAGACTTTGAAGGTTGTAGTTCGTCTGATGACGGTGTATTTGTTCGTAACAAAAGAGCGAGTAAACGGAAATCGAATCTGAAAGTTATAAAGGGAATGAGTGATGATGAATGTGATGACTCTGATTTTGTAGCAAAAAGACGAAGTGTGATGAAGAAAGATGAAACACCTGCTACAGTAGTCATAACACCTGTTGCTACAATGCAGCACAACTACCATCTGTTCGAAGGAAGTAGGATTAAATCAAGGTTATCACCATCAAATTTGACTGAATGGTTTGCTACTTTCAACGAAAATCAGCGGAAGGCAGTTCATGCAATTGGATTCGGTAGATTGTTAGGTGTTCAAATACATTCAATACCAACCGCATTAGGTTATTGGTTGTTACGAAACTATAATGAAGAAACGAGTATGTTGTGCTTGGGGCAAAGAAGTATTGAAATAACACCACAGCTGGTTAATAAGTTACTAGGAGTGCCTGTTGGGACGACGAAGTTCGTTGAAAAGAGGACTAGTATCAAGATCCCTGTAGTCGCTGAATGGAAAGGCCAATTCAAAAAGGAATTGTGGGTGTCTAGGCCATATGTACTAGGCTTTTTCGACAGAATTAAGAAAAGACAAGACAGTGGTCGATTGTTTCTGTTGAATTTCTTGGTGGCAGTCATGACGGTGATTGGGAGAACAGACGATAACAGTACTGTTAACCAGGGTTTTTTGCATGCAATAACACCAAATGTGAATATCAGTCAACTGAGATGGTGTGATTACCTAATATACTGCCTAAAGATAACAAGGTCGAAGTGGAGGTCCGATAAACCGGAATCACGTTTCAATGGATCCCTGTTGATCCTAGCGGTAATGAAAACACCACATGACTACACAATAAAAAATACAACCTACTACTTGCATATTATTAGAAAACTAACATAAACTAACTTCTGCCTTGTTTTGATGAAAAAAACACAGATGGCAATGGTGTACGACACACACCAGAAATCAAGGTCTGGTGAAGTGGACGACTACATACGTTACATCAACAGGAACCAGCTTGTTAGGTGTGAAAATTGGTTATTTAAAGCTCTAGAAAGGAGAGGACCAATCAGTATGAAAAGAACCACAACCTCGGCAAATACTAAAGAACAAGAAGGAGAAGCTTTGAAGAATGATATAACCGAGGAAATTATGAACGAGGTTGTTGAAGAGCATGAAAATATAAGGGTTGGGGAGGATGCAGATAATAACAACACAAATTGCAGTGGTGTGGAAGAAGAGTTGGGACGTGTGAATATCAACATTGTTGATGAAGTCTTAAATGAGGAAGCCGAGCCCAATGAAAAAATACCAGCTGCCGATGGTGAAATTAAAAGCAGCACAGCTGCGTACTTTGAACCTGATCACAAACCGACTGAAGTCATAACAACCCAAGATACTGCAAGATACGAAAATGTGGATGATCTGTATACACATGGTATGTACAATGATCCAATACAGGAAGCTGAAATAATAAGATTATGGAAAGACAGTGAAGATTTTACGAGATTTATTTCATGTTGTGATGTGTCACCATCTGGGAACCATTTGAAAATGCCAATACTAACACCACAAATTCCAGGTGAATATAATAAAGATGAAGAAGATTCATGTGAAAAATAATTGAGTGAAAGAGATGGTGTTGCCGGTCATAAGGTACAAGAAAATGAATCCAAGGGAGTAGAATCAAATGATGATGAGATTTTGCTAAAGCAGGATTTTTGCGATTACCAAGTTGATCCTGATCTGACTGACGTAAGTTTTTTTTTGTTAAATTATATTTGTAATGGTAGTTTTTTTTTTTTTTGATGAATAAATGTGACTTGAATTAATTTTGAACAGAAAAACAAAATAAAACACCACAAAAAAACAAATATGTTATGTTTTATGGAATTCCATGCAGGTATTGATTACGCAGATGACGGATGGTATGGAAGAGTTTACAAATTGTTTCAAGAGCGTTTCAACACTGTTTGAACATGCTCTTAGAAGATATCCTGTAAACATGGCCATTCGGGCCAAGGTAGATGAATGGAACCATTTGATTACTGATACATGTAAGAAGCTGGTTGGTGATGATGCAGGAATGTGTGATGATGTGCAAAACGCCACAAAGAAGGAGACGCCAAACTGTGCCGCGATGGATGAAAGTGAAGCAACCGGCAAAAAATACGAGGTTTGGGATGAGAGTGAGGTTGCAAGATGGAAAATTGATGATAAAATATTCAAATACATCATAAAAAGAAAAAAAGACATGGATGATGGGGCAGAGAAGGAGATGTTTAGAGTGATTATGAAGCTTGAAACTCCTGTATCCACCGGCAAAGAAACACAGATCAGCGGCTCTCACATGTCTTCGATTGATAAAAGATTTGATGAGGCTGAAAAGGAAGGGCAGGGAGCAAATGAAAATTCTGAAAAAATCCAATTGAGCAGCCCTTCTTTTGACTTGGGTGTTGATGGACTAACACCACATGTGGGTAAGACGTTCAACACGTTATTTGACACCGTGCCAGCAAAACCAGTGTTTGATGTCACACCAGCAGCACCATTACCATCAACACCATTATTTGACAGCACACCGGCTAAAACGATGTTTGGTACTACACCTGGTAAAGCAGTGTTTGACGCCACACCTTGTGAGGCTTCTGATAAAAGACATGTACAGCTGACACCAACCAAAACACAATACAGTCAAGGTTATTTAGATGAAATTGATAGACTTGAGAAAGAATCGATTGAAAAAACTCGTAGGGCAAAATCGCCTACACCAGATGTTGATATGTTGATAAAAACAAGCACTTTTCTAAAAGCACCAGAAAAAGAAAACACACCAACAGTTGATAAAGGTGCAGAGGCATCTGTTGAGACAGAACGAGAAGGTAGTGATGTATGTGAGGATAAAGTATCGAAACGTAAGCAGGCACTACTGGAGGCGGTAACAACACCATATGTAAATGAAGATGTAAATATAGAAGAACCAGCAACAACTATCGAGAAAAATCTTGTGAACTGCATATACTCGGCGCATGGCGGAGAAATGTAAGTGAAAAACACCATGAAATTTAAGGGAAAACATTTGAACACACTGAATCTTATGTTGTTTTCTTATGTTATTTGGTTTTTATTTTTATTTTTAAAATAAAACTTCAGGGATGTATTGTTCTCAATGCCGGGGAGATCTATGGTGTGGAGGGTGGTGTTTGAGAGCATGAAACCTGGTCATTATGTACATAACAACAATATACAGACATGGACACAGATTCTGAATTTTGAGGAAAAGTTCAAGGTTGATCAACCAATGAAGAGACTGTTCTGCACTGAGATTATGATTGTAAGTACCACTTTACAAAACGTCATATGTAGTTGAAATAAATAATAAAAATTAATCTTTTTTTTTTACTGTGTTGTTACCAACTAAAATTACCAACAAAAATATAAATACTACAGCATAGAGATCATTTCCTGAAACCGGAAGGGGAACGTAACGAGCAATTCAAGTATCATATGACACGGGTTTTAGAAGACGTTCAGTCGAATGGCATCGAAGAATACAATTTGGTCATGATGCCTGTGATTAAGGGTAACCACTATTACATAGTGAGTTTCAATCTGGATAAAAACACCGTTGATTTGATTGATAACAGTGCAAAACAGCCATGCATGCCAGTAGCAGATAAATACGAGTTGTGGCCTGAAAAATTGGTAAAGTCTTCAAAACAGTCAATTATTCGTGTATGTATGTGTAAAAAAAATTAAAAATCTGATGTTTTATGTGACAGAGGGACGCATTCTCAGCATACTTGATAAGTATGGATCATCCAAGCGGAAATAATATTAAGAATGCAGAGGTTGTTAGATTAGAGATGAAATGGCGTACGACATTGAATGTGATAGATTGTGGGGTCTTTGTCATGCGGCACCTGGAAACGTACTTTGGTACAGGTGTGGAAGGTTGGGATTGTGGGTTGTCTGAAGAGGGCGAATCGCAACAAAGACAGCTGAATAGGCTAAGGATAAAATACACCGCAAAGATGCTTTTGCACCCGGCAAACAGACACAAAGAGGATGTGATCAATGATATGAAGAAATATTTGAGGTTACCTACGGATGTCAAACGTGGGTTGCACGAAGTAGCTAATGAAAAAATCGAGGCTAGGACTTCAGAGTATATTGCATGAAACTTAATTTAAAAAATGGTGAGCATGTAAAACACCATAGTCTTTGAAGAGCATCCTGTTTTGTTTATTTATTTATGGTCAAATTACTTTGTTAGACTTGTTTGAACTATTTTAAGTTATGTTCGAACTTTTATATCGACCTTAAACTAGTTGTTTATTATTGTTACTTGCAAAAAGAATACAAATAAAATAAATAAATTAATCCAACCCAATATAAAATTTTAATTGCTAAAAATGAATAAAAAAAAATAAACCAAACTGATTACCTGTAAGGGAATCTAATAATTACCTGTACAACAAATCTGAAAACAAATCGTAGTCAAAACTAAATTATAAATTAATAAGATAAAGTTTTTCATTGCTAATATTTAAAAAACATCATACATATATAGATAGATAAAACATCATAACAAAAAAGACATAGAACATATAAAACATAAAAAACACTCCTAAACCAGAGACTTCATGAACTCCATCTTCAATTTCTCCGATGCAATGATTCGCTTCATTATCTTCGAGAGAAGATCTAGAAGCTGCTGATCTTGAATCTTCTCCTTAATTTTGTGCTCTATAGCAAGGTTCCTGACACTGCTTGAAGGGAGGTCAGCCAAAACCCCTTTGACTTCGTTGCGGGATACATCTGACGCTGCGAGAAGATCTTTCAAGGATAAAAGACTAGCAAACATATCTTCGTCGACCTTGTACATATCTAAAACAATGTCAAAGATATCTATCTTTGCGGGATCTTTAGATGATGAAGACGCCATTGATAAAAATATAGGAAAATATAAATTTTTGGGGTGGGGTGGAGGCGATGTGATGAAAAGGCTAACCCTAATGCTCTTTATATAGGCATATTGGGGCTCGAAAAAAGAGTACGAAAACAGACAATCAACCGCCAAATAGAAAAAAAAGAATAATAATTATATCAAATAATCAACTTAATTAAAAGTTGACAGTTGTCATAAGGACGCGCATGATGACGCCACTGACGGAAAATGAACAGTTACCCGCCTCTTTTACCGCGCTATCACATCGCCGTATTAATTGCCCCGTTAAACACACACTGAACCCCTGGTTATATATTGAAGCCTCTATAAACGCCATAACCACTTCCGAAACCAGAAAATTACATATAAAATACACCAAAAAAACAATGGCGTCCCCGTCCTCATCGTCGGCAACCGAAGTGAAAGAAATGGTGGTTAAGCACCACAACACCCAAGTCTTCAATGTCCATCGTCAATTGCGTTCAGAACTTATCAAACTACATGTTCTGGCGGGCATGAACGAGGTTACGGACGCCAGAGTGAGGCTGAATGCTATGATACTCCCCGAAACATCTCGTCAAAAGGCAACAATCTCGTACCTGAAGAAGCAGGAAGAACTGGATGATGAAATCAACACTTTGTTGCAGGAGGCAATAAAGTTGGAGGAGTCAATACAGAAGAAGAAGGAGATGGCGGTTTTGGAACTAGTGGAGAAGTGGGACGGTTAGGTTGTTTATTTGATATTAATATTATTATTATTATTATTATTAGTATGTTTATGTTATTATTAACTAAGTTTTGGTTAGAAAGAATCTGAAACATTGTAATTCCTTTTTTTTTTTTGGAAGTATGTTTCAGACAATTTTGAATGCATGTATATCATTGAAAAATCGTTGTGTAATCGTTCTCTATGATGAAAAAGTATATAAACGTTGAATAACGCCATTAACACGCATAACATTAAAAAACCTTGTATGTAAGATTTCACTTACATGTAAACAA
The DNA here is from genome assembly GCA_039602395.1 of Deinandra increscens subsp. villosa. Lineage (NCBI taxonomy): Eukaryota > Viridiplantae > Streptophyta > Magnoliopsida > Asterales > Asteraceae > Deinandra > Deinandra increscens. Next base: position 24,931 of record JBCNJP010005665.1, read on the forward strand.
TAACTAAAAAATAAAAATGTCAGATGATATCATGATCTGCTTTAAAAAAAACTTCACATCGGAATAAACTTTAGTATTAAACATGAAGTAATAAAGAATATGAACAACATTTAAATTGTAAAAAAAAAATGGTATTGGATGAATGTGTATATCATTAAAATACGTTGTATAATCTTTCTATATGATGAAAAAGTATATAAACGTTAAAAAAACGCCATTGAGACACAAAAAAAAAATAAAAAAATCTTGTACATAAGATTTCACTTACATGCAAAAAAATGACTAAAAAAAATGTCACTAGATATCATGATCTGCCTAAAAAAAACATCACATCAACATGATAAGTATATATCATGATCTGCCTAAAAAAACATCACATCAAATGTAGTAATAAATAATATGATCAAATTTTAAATTGCAAATAACGCCATTAAGTTTATTTTAAAACCCAACATGTCAAAAACCCCAAAAAACATTGTATCTAAACGAAACACCACGAAATTGTCTAAAAACACGGGGAAAAAATTCACTTCATTGTTTGTTAACACGTGATCTCAAGACGCGGGTGGATGATCCACCAGTGTTGCTCTGAGGATGAGCTTCTGCACCTTTACCCTTCTTGGTCTTCGACAAAACAGATGCCTCGTTAGCAGTTTCAACTCCCTTGTTCCTCTGTGGAGGTTCTGGGCATGTAGTTGAATAATGACCAAATTCAAGACAGTTCTGACACTGTTTTTGTTTCCTACCAGCTTTGATTATGGCCTCTTCTTGTTTAGATTTGATACGCTTGTGTGAACCAGACCCTTTAGTCTTATACCCAAGAGGAACCCTAATAGGCAACCTATCATTTTGAGATGTGCCAGTCAACTCACCAAACCTGTAAACACCATAACATATAAAAAAATACCGTTATTAAATACGAGCTATAAAAAAATAATAATAAAAAACCACCAAAAACATGATATATTATTAACAAAAATGACAACAAAGAAGACAGCCACAACGTACCTATCTCTTTTGGCTGGGGGTGGTGGGACAAAATCAACGTTGTCCGCCTTTTGCATATAACTTTGAACATGTTCCTTGTACAAAGACAACTCGGCCATATTGCCCGATAGCTTATTTAAAATGTATTCATTCGCATACATTATATCGCGCATCAAAACACGACCGCCGTCGTCAAGTGCTTGTACGTATATCGTGTCATCGTTACGATTAGAACTATTAGGAACAACATCACGTCTCCACCGTCGAAGTACATATTTTTTGGGAAATTCCCTAATGTCCATCTGCCTCAAAACATAAAAAATATGCCTACAAAAAAGGCCAAAACTTTCGAAACGTCTACATTCACAGTATATAGTCATGTCAGACTGACGAAACATCACCTGTAAAATGAAAAAACACCATAAACGAAACAAAAACAATGGGACGTAAGGTTTATCTAAAAAACAGCATGAAAACAAAAAGAAAAAACCTCAAACGGCTTGGAAGTCATTTGCGTCCAATCTTTGATATGGTACTTCATGAAGTCATCTTCGACTGGATAGTACGTTTGACACATCAGCTTCCTCATCATATCCATTTCTTGCTGAATGTCCAGGAAAGTTGTTCTCGTGAAAATTTTTGCAGCTTCAGCTTCAAGCCACCATAAACTTTTCAACTCGGGATTGGTGAACCGAGTGTCATGGTCGTTCTTACGATGTGTATGACGCTGTGACTCCATAGCTGTTTCATAATGTGACAGAAACTCAACTAATGTGGACCTTGGGTTGCACAACTGTCCAAAGAAATGATTTTCACTTTCAGACCGTGATGTCGTCCTCATCAGTCCAGATAAGAGCTCATCTTTGTAATACGCAGGAATCCATGATTCGCGTTTGCCAAAAATATCATGCAACCAATTGTTGTCTTCTAGTTTGTGCACAACAATAATCTCCTTCCATCTGGCGTCGAATTCTTCGGGTGAGATTGCATCGGTCCACACTATATTGCAAATGTCCTTCTTGAAATCTGTACAATTGCACAAGCGTACACCTACCTGACAATTTTTATAAAAACACCATAACTTGTTCATAATGTGTTAAAACATGTTTTGTGAGATATAAAAAACATTGTTTATGAATTAGATTGATACCAAAAAAAAATAAAAAAATAAATGAGGCACCGTACCTTTATCGACAGCTTGTTCATGATGTGCCACATACAAAACCGATGCCTTGATTCTTTAAAAACCAGCTCAATTGCTTTAGTCATTGCAGGGTCTTGATCTGTCACAACAACTTGAGGTTGTTTAATAAATGCTTTCAGAAAACACTTTAACAACCACACATATGATTCTGTTGTCTCTGAGCCAAGTAAGGCTGCCCCAAAAGTTACATTAGAACAGTGATTGTCAATCCCTGTGAACGGTACAAACACCATAGAGTACCTATACAAAATAGAAACATTATAACTCGTTTAGAAAACGGTATTCATGTAAATAACACCATGCTCAGCAAATAAAAAAAAATTGGAGAATAATGTTTTTTTTTTTACTTGTTCGACCGGTATGTTGCATCAAATGACATCACATCCCCAAAAATATGATAGTTCTTCTTCCCTAGTTCATCAGCCCAAAACAATCCTCTTAAACAGTTTTGATCGTCGGTAATATACTCACATGAAAAGTTTGGCATATACTCTTTCTTCCTCATTAGGTGATCTACAGCCATTTGAGCATCATACTCACCAATCGAACTGTTATGTTTCTTCCTATAATTCTTAAAATCTTCTCTTGTCGCACCAACTTCTTCAAAACCACCTAAAATTTCTCTCATCATATTAAAAGCTCTCACCGGGCCAACATTCATCCTAGACATGCTGTTGATTATGTGTTTATGCAAATGAGTCAGTTTCCTGGATGATACAAGGAAATGCATGTCCTCCTCATCGACAAACGGGTGATTATGCTCCTCGACAAATTTTTTAACATACCACATGTTAAATTCAAAACCTACGCATAGCTCCGCTTTGCAACCAATTCTTTTAGATACGCTAATTCTGGATGCTTTTTGCTTTGCAGTGTCATTAAGTGTGTCAACCTTCTTTTTTTTGTTAAAACCTTCTTGAGAACAAAGATACTGTTTTTGTGTGCTAACGCCAAACCTATCATACTTCACAGTAGACTTACGAACACTGAAACCAGAAAGTCTAGCATAATTCTGATAATAATTAAATGCATGCTCAAGCGAACCAAAAAGCGTTCCTTCGTACGGTTTACACTTCTCTGGAACATCAGGTATGTAATGTTTTGTGCTAGAGTTAGGTGAAGTCACCTCAATTCCAACAACCTTGTGGACATAGGCATCTGTCAAACCAGAAAAAAAACAAAAACTACTTCAATACACATGCCATGTAAAAACGCAATACGATATATAAAAAAAATGTAACAAAAGAAAATATAATATACAGACGATTAAACACGGGAACATAAGATGACTTCTATTTATAGAAAAATCTAAAAAACACCATAAATAACTCTAAAAACACTAAACCCAGCAATATCATATAATTTTCAAAAAAACGCCATATTAACGAAAAGCATCGAAAAACACCACCAAATGTGTACTCTGAAAAATAAAATACATTAATTTTAACTACTGATTATGAAAATATGTAAGTATTCAATAATTCTTCTATATATCTAATCGCGATTGGAATCTATATGAATCCCTGCATAAACATCTCAATTTACTAAAACAAGAAAAAACATACGATCTGTGTATAAAGACGAATTCAATCAATTCCTTCACAAACTCGAATATCGAATGCACTAAAGATAATCTATATCAATCAGTAAATAAACATTATAAAAAAGGATCGATATATGATTTAAAAACTATGATCGGAAAAAAAAATACCTTCAAAAGAGTTATCGGACAAATTCTCCATGGCAAAAAAAAAACACAGGATATCGCCGACGAATACTGATATAACACCAATGCTATATATCGAAAAAAAAACACAGGATATCGCCGACGAATACTGAAAACTACCACATAATCGCCTAAATTAGTTTGTGATCTCTTGCTTAAATTACGGTGATGCAGTTACTCTACAAGATAGGAGGGAAAATCTAAAATTACATGAATAGACAAAAATGCCCTTACGTGATAATTATGTAATTAAGTTATTATCGGATTAAAACACACCAGATCAATGGACGAGATTAATCCGCACAGGTTGTATGGAAAAAAGAGGATGTAATTTATATATATATATATATATATATATATATATATATATATAGGGGAAGGATCCTGCGAAAACACCCTTTTTTTGTGAGAACTGCGTAAACAAATCTTAAAACCTACATAACTTTTTCATACGTTAATATTTTTTTTTTAAATTTGCACCAAAAGTTTTAAAATTATATTATCTTTAATCCTGTAAAAGTTTTAAAAAACTTAACGTTTTTTTTATTTTTTTAAAATTTTTTTTTGTGTGGTGCACATGTGCATCACAAAAAAAACTCATACTTTTAGTATGAGTTAATACTTTTTTTCTTAGTCGCACCATATGTCATATATTTTCATTATTATTTTGCGTTTTTATTGAATGATGCACATGTTCATCATACCAAAAAAAACGCTCATACATGTGATACACATTAATAGTTTAAAAAGAAATTGCACCCTAAATCTTATAGTTGTGTTATCTTTAGATTTAAAGAAAAAAATAGCATTTTATAACTTTTTTTAATTATATGATGCACATGTGCATCACACGGGGAAAAAAAACGTTCAGTTTTTTTTTAATATTTTGCTACAGATTTAAAGATAACGTAATTGTAAGGCTTTTTGCGCAAATTTTATGAAAAATCGTTAACGTATGAAAAAGTTACGTGAGTTTTAATATGTGTTTTCGCAGTTTTCACAAAAAGATGTGTTTTCGTAGGATCCTAATGGTTGTGATTAATGAAAAGTTCATTGTAGACACCCCTATAAGTGTAGACATGTAGACACCACTTTTCACCATTAGATCTCAAGATCTAATGGTTGTGATTAATTTCTTTTTTTTGCTTTTTCTCATTGTTCAGAACGTTTCACATGTGAATCACATGTTAAAAAGAGTTATTTCACATGCGAAAGTGTCTACAATGAACCTCACCATATATATATATATATATGTATATATATATATAAGGTTCAAATGAGAACTTTTTTCTTTGAGAACTTTTAAGAACCATTGTGAGCCACTACTTTTCAGGGGGGAAGCATTCAAATCCATAGGGAGGATTTCCTTATATATAACTTGTATATATATATATATATATATATATATATATATATATATATATATATATATATATAGGGTAGGGATCCATGGAAAACCCATATTTTTTGGAAAACCTGGAAAACCCCTTTTAAACCATTGATTTTCTAATCAATGGTCTAGATTAAAGAGGGGCTTGATTGTAAATAGTGATAACATATTTCAATTAAGTATGGGCATTATTGTAATTATGTTCACTAACTAGTTTCCGCCAAAAACTAAATTCCTAAAAATATGCTTTATTGATTCTATCATAATCTAATTTGCATTCAAGACTTTTCAAAATCTTATAAAAAAAAAACGAATTGTACCCTAGGAATTAGGGAGTAACAAATATAACCAGAGAGGCGATTATTTCTTGACCACATTCTACTTCCATTCGATTAAGCTAGTGTTCGAACGTGTCTAACCAGAGGCGAAACATTCTTGACAAAGACGAGTTTGAATGACGATTTTGAAGGGTTCGATCGTGTCTAACCAGTGGATTGAAAGGTAAACATTCAACTGATTTTGATTCTAAACTAGTTAAATTGCGATTTCTGATAAATGTTCTACAATTAAAATTTGTCTATGGCGATTTCTGTTCAGTTACATGAATGTATAAACGCGATGATTACAGTACTGTAAGCATCGCTGTTTTCTGAACCCTCCTGAACTAAATTTCATGTAGTTACAGTCGTGTAATAGTATATTGTTTTGGTTTAAATCGATTTCTGATCGATTGCGAAATACATTTGATTTTTTATACAGTATTGTAATACTCAAAAATTCATGTTGATTTTGAACTAAATTGTATGCATGTTTTAGGGTAAATCGATTTCATGTAATTCAAGCATTGTTTTTTGCTATAGTATTGTAATACTAAAAAATTCAGGTTGATTTTGAACTAAATTGTATGCACTTACAGTCCTGTAATCATATATTGGTTTAGGTTAAATCGATTTCATGATAGCTTTAAAATCAGTCCTTTTGAAACTGGTTGTGCGAGACGGAGATATCTCAGTCAAGTCAACTGAGTCTATCTCGGTTGGAGCGGATTTATTGCCTCTTGAACACATAAGGTATCTCATTGTAAGTATCCCCGTTTTCTTATTTTTTTTACTTTGGCCAAGCTTTGTTGAGAAACCAGCAATCTCGGCATACGATTCATAGAAGGCATAAGCATTTTCCCAAGTGTCAAATCTGCTATTCAACTTTGGCTTGTAATCAGATGACACACTAGGGATCCAGTACCGAGTCCCATTCGACGAATCGTAGAAGTTACTACAATTGGGTTCTAATATAATAAAATACAAAAAGATGAATGTTAAACTATAATAAATGTGTGTACACGGAAAAATAAAAAAATTACTTATCATATAATACAGAAAAAGTAATTTAACAAACGAGGTAATATTTTTGTAAACTACCACTATTATCATATAATTATGTAAAATGAAAATCCTGTGTTACTGTATAATGTTACAATGATGTAACAGTTAAATATCTTTTTGTGTAGCTGTAAATTGTTACATTGATGTACCAGTTGTATTACGGAGTTGACGTTACAAAAATAAAACAATTACTTAACATATAATACAGAAAAGTAATTTAACAACAGTGTACTATTTTTGTAAACTACCACTATTATCATATAATTCATAAAAATGAAAAATTATGTGTTACTGTGTAATGTTACCATGATGTAACAATTTTATATCTATCTGTGTGGCTGTAAATTGTTACATTGATGTACCAGTTGTATTACGGAGTTGACATTAAATAATGAAAAAAGTATATTTTAATTTTTTTACTATATATTAAAAATAATGAATTGTTAGAACGGTGTAACATTATATTTTATTAGAGACTGTCAATTGATTATGTATGAATTGTTACACCATTGTAACAATTACGTAATTGATATTCAAACCTTCTTGTTGAAGCAAGGTGCTATCCGCAGATTCCAACAGAGCTAAATTGTTGTTTCTTACAGGCGTTGAAAGAAGTCGATTGGTATCTCCATTATCAATCACATTCGAAGAACAAGGATCAATACTATTTACGTTCGTATTGGCATCATCATGATTATACTTGTCTTGGATGCTTGTGTTGGGTGATTCGACACCGTCAATTGATTGATGGTGATGATTATAATCGTATGGAGTCTCTAATTCTTTATCTTGATCTTGCATGGTCATGTAGATTCATGATCGTGATAAATATTGAATGAGAAACCTCTGAAAATAGGGTGATGATTATGATCGTATGAAACGTGATATGAACTAGGATTAGGGTTTAGATATATGCGTAGGTTATTAAATTAGGATAATGAGAAATCTCTGGAAATTTCAAATTAGTTATTAACATTAATCTTAAAAATATTTTACTAAAATAGATATGGTAAATTTACATTGTTACCCTTTCATTAAAATTAAAAATAAATAAATGGAATTATGTGATTGGTGGAAAGTAGTTTTCCAGGTTTTCCAAAAACTAATTGGTTTTCCATTGATCTCCATCCTATATATATATATATATATATATATATATATATATATATATATATATATATATATAACGAGAGGATCATTTGAGAACCAATTGGGTTTGAGAACTAAAAAGAACTAATTTGAGCCACAAGTTTATTACATGTATCCCCCCTCCCATGAATTGTAGTGGTCCCCAACTGAAATTAGTGGTGGAGATTTAGTTCTCAAAAGTTCTCAAAACAAAAAGTTCTCATTTAAACCTAACCCTATATATATATATATATATATATATATATATATATATATATATATATATAGGGTGAGGTTCATTGTAGACACTTTCGAATGTGAAATAGCTCTTTTTCACATGTGAAAGTTTCTAATTAATGAGAAAAAAGAAAAAAAGAAAAAAGAAAATTAATCACAACCATTAGATCAAGAGATCTAATGGTGAAAAATGGTGTCTACCTGTCTACACTTATGGGGGTGTCTACAATGAACTTTTCACTATATATATATATATATATATATATATATATATATATATATATGAAGGGTAAAATGAAAACCACTCTGAGTTAGGAAAACTTTAAAAACTCTTCAAAAACGGAGTCAAAAAGTATTTTTTTCATTCAACTTTTTTATGGTGATTCATTAAGTTATAGGCTACCCTAGGTGGAAAAAAATCAAAAAAACGCCTCGGGGATTTTTTTTTAAAATGTCAAAAAACGCTCTTGTTACATATGTAACATTGTATACATATATTGGTTACATATGTAACAACCGTTTTTTGAGATTTTTTTAAAAAAAAAATTGTCGGGGCGTTTTTTTTTATTTTTTCCAACTAGGGTGGCCCATAACCTAAAGAATCACCATTAAATTTGAATGAAAAAAAACTTTTTGACCTTGTTTATCTACATTGTTTCTTATGTCTGTTTTGATTATAAAGCTGGTTCCTTGACTGCTTTACTCTGCATCTTGTGGTAGATTGCTAATAGTTTTTTTGCATGTCTCCTAGGGTTTCAATTGGCATGGAAGGTAACATTTAATTGCATTTTATAAACTTATTTGACATGAAATTGATCTGGGGTTTGCTTATTTGTTTCATTAATGGATGAGATTTGATGGTTTGATTTGTTAATTGAAGTTATGATATTGATGTTGAATTTATTTGGATTTTCTTGTTGTATTGTTTGCCCTAATTGATGAGTAAATAAGGTATCCCCAATAAAAAAGAAAACAGCTTTAATCGATAAACATAATAATTTTCTTGTTGTATTTTTATTTGAGGTTAGGCCAGTTAATCTTCACCATTTGCAAGATAATTATAAATTTTATGAAAATTGGAACATTCTCTTTTTCAAGAAGGATTTCAAGTTAAAGTTACTTATTTGTTCATAATCAGTATTTGTTTGGTCCACAAGATTCTGTTATGTATCTTCAAGAAAATTTGTCAAACAGTTGAACAACTTAAAACATGTGTCGAGTCAAATTTATAGTTTTCACGAGTGATAAGGAGTTTGCCGCAATATTTTCTTATGGGTCGGGTCATGTTGACCCACAACATTTAGCTATCCAAATATGCTTAAACATTTTTGTAAGCAAATGTTTTTTTTCTTTTTACTTGGAATCATCATCATCATCATCTTTGATGTTGAGGTCGATGATGACTTGGGCGTGAGGAACACTTAACACGTTATCGTTATCCTCCGAGGTCTTTGTGCGTTTGGAATCGTTGCCTACTTCTTCAAGCATTTCTGGGTCCGTACCTAGTTAGGTAGTCACTGACAATGCGCCAAACCGAAAGATGAGAAAAGTTAGTCCCCTCATTAGATCAATATCAATCTTGAGCCCTCTTCAATATGCCAGTATCGCTCCAACCGTTTTTTTTCCGGTTGTTTAGAAAGTGGTTGTAGATACCACACGGAATTTGAGCAAAGTGAGCAAAGTTGATGGTGTGTCCGCTATTCATGATCGAATGAAACCGTCGCGTACTCACATACAGATTTTATATAAAAAAAATACAAGTTAATCGATATAAACAAATACAAGTTGTTAAAAACTTATCAAAAATATAAATATATCAAGGAGAATGTTATTTGAGGTTTGTGGTGTCACATGGACTACTACTCACCCGAAGGTCGATTTTTACATGACTGAATGAGTGGGTGGAGGCCGTAGACCACACCAGATGATGGTCCAAGTCACTAAATTTAGAGTGTGCGTGAAAAACAAAAACAAAAACAAAAAATATTCAATTTATAACAACTTTAAAACACGGTAGCCGGTGGGTGTTTCTTGATTGTGACCTCCGCCCACCACCAATTATTCGATTTTCCCTCTATATAAACCCCAAACACCCCCCATACCACCTTCGTAACTCTGTCCCTCTCTCTCTTATCCATACACATAAAATCAATCGTCAACAAAATATATAAACTCTCTCCAAACTTTATCTTTATATCCTAGTTCTTTTTTTTTGTTTTTTGTTACTCCAGACATAAAAGCACATATTTTTTGCTTGATTCAAACGTTCCGAAGGCGAAAAACCGAAGATGATGTGTTTGGTTTCCAGAACTGGTAGGGAATTGCAACGTTATGACATGGGTCGTCGACTTGTTGTCGGGTATCTATCTTTCTTTACATATCTCTATCTATCTAGGAATGTAAACGAGCTGATCTGAGAGCAAAACTCACATAAGTATGAGCTTGACGTGTTTAACTTGTTAAAGCTCGAGCTCTGCTATTTCTAAACCTGTTCGACTCGAACATACCTTTTGAATCTCGAATGTGGCTCGTTTATAATTATAACTATTTATGCTACAATATCATAGCTATATATATTTAATACTGTTCGTTATGAAGTTTGCCGGTCAAAAAAATGTGATTATTTATTTCTATATCAAATTACAAAAATTAAAGTTATATATATATATATATATAAATAGAAAGCTCGTTTGAACTCGAACTCGCGAGCATGATCAACTTCGTTGTATATAACAAAGAGTTTGGAGCTTGTTTAAGCTCGGCTATGAGGCGATCCAAATAGTTCAGAAACGATTCAACTTAAATATTATTTAAAATATATAAACCTCAAGTTTCTAATATTGTGAAACATGACTAAATGTCTAGAACTATAAATTTATCAAGAATTTTATGTAATTTAATTTAATTAATATTCTATGAAATCGATCATTGCAGGTGTATTCCATATAGATATAAAAATGAAAATGGTGAGGTTGAAGTCCTCGTTATCAGCTCGCAGAAAGGCCATGCTATGATGTTTCCTAAGGTATATTTATTGTTTTTTTTCTAATAATTTATTTAAATTAAATATATAGATAGAAAATAGTTGGAAAGGGAACAAGAAGCCACTTGATTTGAATATATTCATTAAAGACTATTCAAAGTTTATAACAAACTTCTATTTTTTCATTTTCTATCCGTATTAATTTAAATAAAACTTGACAATTTTTTTTTCTTTCAAAAACGACGATTTCAGGGTGGTTGGGAGCTCGATGAATCCGTCGAAGAAGCTGCTTTGCGCGAGTGTTTTGAAGAAGCCGGTGTTGTTGGAGTAGTCGAGGTTTGTATATATACTCGTATTTGAGCTCAGATACGCGCTAAATAATTTAAATAAAATTTATATTTTATGAAAATGTATATTGGGTTGATTTATTTATGTGGAATTTTATGAATTATGATGCAGTGTAAATTAGGAAACTGGAGTTTTAAGAGCAAAAGCCAAGGAATATATCATGAAGGACACATGTTTCCGATGCTTGTCGCCGAACAACTTGAATTTTGGCCGGAGAAAAACCTCCGGCAAAGAGTTTGGGTAAGTATTTAGATTTTGTATTTATTGTTGATGGCTAATTAATCGTCCTAATCTATATACTTTGAGAAGGACGGGATGTCTTTGTATATTAATTTTTAAGAGTCTAATGGGTAAAATTGTTTTTTATGAACTTGACAACCTTAAATATTTTTGCGTAATAAAGTAACTCAATAATAAAAATTCAATTATGTAAACAATCAAATTGTATTAAACTAAATTCTCATCAATTACTAGTTTATACGTTTTACTGGTGTCTGGTGTCTGTATTAGTGTTGTGTTCTTTGCGACATCATTCTTGCATCCCTCTATAGTTAAAAATAAAAAAACTGTATTATTGGCTTTTTAAAATAAAAATAAAAACTGTATTATTATAAGTTTTTTTTTATTATCTTTAAGTTATTGTTTTTATTTACTATGCGACTTGAACCATTAACTATTTCATGAACTGATGAACACCTCGATACCCATGTATCCAAGGTTTCATTTCATGTGATTATATCAGTGATTCGTCGCTAGCTATTAGTGATCCGTCGGTGAAGTCTCTAGTGACATTTGGTTTAGAGACCTTTAATGATGGATCGCTAAGGACTCCTACGGAAAGGATTTTTGATGAATTTAGTGAAAGTTTGCTAAATGTATCTGTATTAGAATTTACATCTGTGAAGTTTGTAATCAATAAAATTTAAAAATATGATTTTGTTTGCAGATGAAAGTAGAAGAAGCAAGAGAGGTTTGCCAGAGTTGGTGGATGAAGGAAGCTTTGGATGTTTTTGTTGAGAGGCTTGCTTCACAAACTTTAACAAAACAAGATTTCTTGAATTAATTAGATTTTACATAATTATTAGAAAACTAATAATGTTGTTAGTTCTTTTCTTATTTTTCTAATGGATATTACTATGTATCATGTATATATAAAAAATATATATTGAACCCACTAATAAACAATTTGGGCAATGAAAATTATTAGATATCATGCATGTTGTCATGTGAAAAGAGGAGTAGAGAAGACTGGTTAACTTAAAAACAATACACGAAAAAACAATACACGAAAATATCATCTTGTCACTATAAATTTACTGTCGTTCCAAAAAAAAAAACACAATACATGAAAATATGTAACAAATTTCAACCAATTAAGAAGAGTTGATGGGAAGAACGCACCCCGTCACAAACTTACAATAAGTGGCGAAGTTATTTGATTCGCTAAAACTTTCAAAATCTGAATGAATCTGTGAGGATGTAAACAAACAATGTATTCCAAGGTAATAGAAAACCATATGAATAACAATTAAAAGAAGCCGAATTTTAGCGTGAAAAACTTATCAGAATGAGAGTACTTAAAAACCACATGAACAATAGTAGAGCCGTTTCAGATCAACTATAATTAAAATCACAGCAATACCAAGTCCTGTGTATGTATCTTTCTTCCTAATAAAGCAATAAAAATATGTCCACATGGCACTTTAATAGGGTGTCCATGTCATCCTCCACCTCAACAATCCACTTGTCAATCCCTTATTCAATATCAAAAAAAAATTCTCGCGGACCCTTTCTAACCCGACTTCATCTCGGCCCGATTTCACTTTCCTAACCCAAACACATTCTCATTTTGTCGCTCCACCCTCTTAACCCTAATTTCTCATTCTGTCACTCCACCCGTTCGTTTTCCTCTCCGATCTCCGCTCTCCGATCTCTGATCTTTCACCGTCTTTCTCTCCACTCTCCGATCTCCTGTCGTCACTGTTGATGGTCGACTTCAAGATTATCGTTTCCACATAACGAAGAAAATGAAATCCTCTCACCGTTTATGATCCAATCATCGTCGTCACTGGATGTCGTTTCGAAGGTTATAGTATTCAACATGGATTGCGACGTTTACTAAGGCGAGAAAGTCGATTCTATGTTCAAATGAAGGTTTAATTCTTTGTTAAATCATAACGGATTGTTTTTCTCTTGACGATCTTAGGTTTTATTTGATGTGATTTGGTTTGGAGCAGTTTTGAATTACTCGGATTAAGCTTTGCCGATGTGATTGATTTTTTTTTAATTGCAAGTTTTAAAGTTTTAAATTATGTATTACAACTGCCCTTTTAGTTTCCTCAATTTTAGTTCATCAAATCGAGCTGCTTGTGTTCTCTACAAGGTTTAAAGTTTATAATCATTGTATTATATCAAAGTATAAGAAAAAACTTTAAAAACATTTTTGAGTTTTAAAGAAAAAATAAACAAAATAAAATTTGGATTTTGGCTTGAAATTAATAATGCATTATGCAACAATAATATAAACTGGATTTGTGAATGTCAATTCTTTGTTTTTTACATTATTCGCATAAACTCCATCCATATTTAAGTTAAGTTTCTTCTTTTTGAGTAGTTTTAATTAGTACTATTGCATGATGCACTAATAAAATATCATTAAACTTTTTTATTTTTAATTTTTTTTTCCAATAAATAAAGCTAACAAAGTTATAGACTTTTTGTTGAAATTTTTTTAAAAATCTTAATCCTAATAAAGCACTAAAATTTTTGTCACATGTCTCATTTATAAAGGGTCCACATGATCACCGTCACATGTCAAGCTCACAATCAATTACCAATTTAGTAAATCATCAATTAAGATTAATTACCAATTTTGTCAAAACTAAAATTTTGATACACTAATGTAAATTGATTAATTTACTCAATAATTTTAATCTTTTTGTGGAATCAACAACTTGACAAACATAATAAATTTCTTAAATGTTATAAGAATTTCATATTAGTCATAATTTTTAAATTTCTTGATCATTATTTTTTTCTTTTGTATTTATCTAATATTATTAATCTATATTCAGCTCGTGTAATACACGTGTTACTAACCTAGTCTAAATCCTAATAAAGCAATAAAATTTATGCCACATGTCCCATTTATAAAGAAGCCACATCATCACCGCCACATGTCAAGCTCACATTGAATTACCAATTTAGTAAATCATCAATTAAGATTAATTACCAATTTTGTCTAAACTAAATTTTTCATTTTAAAAATTTGATAAGTTTAATGTAGGTTTGATTAATTTACTTAATAATTTTAGTCTTTTTGTGGAAAGTAATCAAAAAATTGTCAAACATAATAAATTTCTTAAATGTATTAAATTATTATTTAATATATTATAAGAATTTTATATCAATTATCATTTTCAAATTTCTTAATCATTGTTTTTTTTTTCTTTGTATATATCTAATATTATAAATCTATATTCAGCCCGTGTAGTACACGGGTTACTAACCTAGTACTATATATAAGGATACAATAATCATAATATACTTAGACTATGTGTACTCATAAAACCTTTACATGCGGCATTAACTGACACGTGACACTTCAGTCAGCAAAGAACTTTATGGGGGCCTTTTGATGTGTAGTCATAAGCCCCTGATCATAACACACCCTCATTATTAAATTTTTTTTCTAACTATTCTAAAACTTATGGATTAATCAGATTAATTTCAAGAAAAATATGGGAGAGACGTGATGAGAAAAACACCGTGAAGGGATTTGGTACCCATATAGCACCCTGAGGGGCGGCGTACCCGGGCACTATGGGCCTTATCAAGCTTCTTAACGCCTATTACGAACATCTTTAGAACAAGTGACATCAAATATATTGAATAAAAACAAGGCGAGTAAAAGATACCACTAAATTTGACTAAAGAACACGATCTTTGAAGCTTCTCTATACACCTTTTGCTAGAAATAAACACCCAAGAAACTAATTCTATTGTGTGTATTCTGCACAAATAAAGAGTTGAAGCCACCCTTGTTCTTCTAGTTTTTGCGGCTTGCCGGAATCAAGAACACCAAAAACCACCAATTTGTTTGTGTTGTGTATGACGACAGAAAGGGGAAGAAAACACCAAAACAACTTTGGTGTGTTTCTAGTTTTGACGGCAGGAGTCTTCACACATTAAAAAAAACATTCTTTTTTCTTTTTTTTATAACCGTAAAAATAAAGGTGACCAAACAAAATTTAAACTTTTTGGGCGGATTTACCGTGAAGTGATGATGTAATATATACAGTTTGCTTGATTTTTAGTTATGGGTTAGGAGATGCGTTGATTTTTTAATTAATATAAGCGTTATTAACAAACTTTTAACAACGTCTGCGCCACGTTAATTAATCTTTTTATAATTCATGTTACCCTGCTGCAACACAACACGTTATAGGTAGTTAAGTTTGTGAAATTAAAAGATATCATCATATCATCATCATTATACTCGGTAAATCTTATCAATAGTAAAACTAAGGTAGGGTTTGAGGAGGGTAAGATGTTGACAGCCTTACCTCTATCCCGTAGGTTGCTTGCAGTGAGACCTCCGGCTCCGTAGTTTTGCATTAAACCTTGGACATAAGGCACATAACACTCGACAAATCGGATCAAAGACCGATTGGTGCATGTACCCCTTGTCTGCCGGCTATCAACTTCACCACATGATGCATGATTAACCGTCCATCACTTTTAACATTATTTTTACGAAATTAGTAAAATAACGTTAAAATTAGTGCAATTTCACTTTTGCCTCCAATGGCTTGAAATTAAAAGATACAACTGTATAACATGAAAAGCTAACGTCTTAGAAGAAATCAATCTTTTCAAAATCATCTTTGAAAAAACCAAAGTTGTTTTACAAATCTGTGAGTATGTGAATATGACATTTTTTTTAAATAGAAAACTCAAAGTATACAAAGTTACAAATTTCATTCTCCATTCACTTTCAACGTCACTGAGTTGACTAACTTTCTCACTAAATCTGGTTTTCGAAAATCATTACCCGATGCATCTCTGTTTATCTACCAGAAAAGTGATGCCACGTGCTATTTCATGGTCTATGTCGATGATATAGTTTTAACCGGCAACAACTCCAATTTCGTGAACAAGTTTATTCCTATTCTCAGCGCCAAAAGTTCTCACTCAAAGACCTCGGTTTTCTCCATCACTTTCTTGGCATCGAAGTCATCCCACGCCATCAGGCCTATTTCTCTCCCAACACCTTCACATTAATGACATCCTCACCACCTTTCATATGGAAGGAGCCAAAGATGTTCTTACTCCGCTCAGCACTTCCGACCCCCTATCACCTAACGATCCATCACCGTGTGTGGATCCCACTCCTTATCACCAACTTGTTGGCTCCCTTTAATATCTTGCTTTTACCCGTCCTGACATCTCCTTTGCCATCAACAAACTCTCTCAATTTATGCACTCTCCCAAACAAGCTCACTGGCAAGCCCTTAAACACGTTGTTAGATATCTCAAGGGTACAATCCACCTTGGCCTTTTCTTGCATCGCCATTCTCCGAACACTCTTTCGGCATTTTCCGACTCTGACTGGGGTGGTGTTAATCATTTGGGACGCTCCACTACTGCATACTTAATATATCTGGGATCGCACATTATCTCCTGGAAATCTACCAGGCAAAAATCCGTCTCCCACTCATCCACAGAGGCTGAATATAAAGCACTTGCTAATGTCGCTGCTGAACTCGCTTGGGTAAAGAACCTACTAACCGAATTGGGGGTCTTACGTCCTCACACACCTACATTGTTCTGTGATAATACGGGTGCCACCTACGTCTGTGCAAACCCTGTCTACCATTCAAATATGAAACATGTGGCTCTTGACTACCACTTCGTTCGTGAACAAGTCTCAGTCGGTGCCCTCAAAGTCAGACATATCAACACCCAAGATCAGCTTGTAGATGTTCTCACGAAACCTCTCCCGCGCATGCCATTTCTAAAGTTTCATTCCAAGATCGGAGTCTCCGACGGGGGCTCCATCTTACGGGGAAGTATTAAGGAAAACCAATCAATTTGAATTTCACATCACTATATTCGATGTGTAGTAAATTGTGTTGTCAATATTAGCTGTAGCTTTCCTTTTATTACTCTAGCATTTACTCATTTCCTTTTGTATAGCTCTCTATATATGTAATTGTAAATCATAATGAAGAATTCACTTTTCTCTTTCAATCACATTCTATATTCTCATAGTATTTGACGATGATAGGGAGACTCATGACCTTAAACTCACGAGTTTGATTTTTGAAGCCCGCAAGTTTTCCATCTTCTATTGCACCG
>JBCNJP010005667.1:0-13183 GCA_039602395.1 Deinandra increscens subsp. villosa
ATAAACATCAGCAACTACTGATGGATTTGTGTTCTTTTCGTAGGTGAATGGATTTTGCGTCAAAGATGAAGATTATTATCAAGATATGAAGCATAAATAGGGTTATATATATATTTTTTAGGTAGTTATATTTGTTTTGTTAGCTAGTTTATTCTTTTGATAATTTTTTAGATATGCCGGTTCGTACAAAACATTTTTTAACGTTTATTGTTGATTGTAATTGTTTGTTTATAAGTTAATAAAATTTATTTTGTTATACATATCCTGATGAATTTACATATGTAACACACAGTAAAAAATTATGTTACATATTTAACAAAGTTACATATGTAACCAATCTTTCTTGGGAATTGAAAAAGTAAGAGAGAGAATGTTGCAGAAAATGTGTAAGAGACTGTCAGAATCCAGAAAGTGTTCATGGTTAAATTGACCATTATGCCCTTATGTACTCATGATTTACTAGTGATGTGGAAGCATGAGGGTCAAGGGATTGGTTTTCTAGGTTTTCTAAAGTGGACTTGGTTTTCATTATATCCTCACCCTATATACATACATATATATATATATATATATATATATAAGTGAAAAGTTCATTGTAGACACCTCCATAAGTGTAGACAGGTAGACACCTTTTTTCACCATTAGATCTCTTGATCTAATGGTTATGATTAATTTATTTTTTCTTTTTTTTCTTATTCTCATTGTTCAAAAAATTTCACATGTGAAAACACATGTGAAATAAAGTAATTTCACATGTGAAATAGGGTGTCTACCTGTCTACACTTATGGGGGTGTCTACAATGAACCTCACCCATATATATATATATATATATATATATATATATATAGGGTTAAGTTCTTTTGAGAACCAATATATATTGTGAGAACCGCGAGAACCGCGAGAACAGATATGAGCCACACATCTTAACCACCCTTTAAATTGAATGGTTTAGATTAATTTGAATTTCTTTAAATTAAATTAAAATTTAAAAATCTATTAAATATATAGAAAATGGCACAAAGGTAATTTTCTATTTAAAATTAGATGACATATTAAGGTGATGTGACAGTAATATATACTTTCCCCCTCCATTTTATATCGTTAAAAACTTTTTATCGAGTAATAATTTTTTTTAAAAAAACTGCACCATTAAATAAGGCGTTTTTTTATCTTTAATTTGGTTATCGTCTTGTTTTTTAATAATTTTTTCCGAATTTTTTTAATGTATGTTGTTACATGTAGGTAACGAACAGTTTACATATTAGTAGCGAACAAGTACATATGTGTAACGAACAGTTACATGTATGTAAAATGTTAAAAATATAAAATATTTAAATTTCTCTATCATTGATCTGTTATCACATTTTATTCTCTCTCATTTTCCGTAATCAAATCATCTATCAGGTAAATCCCTAAACACATTTTTCGCAAACACATTTTCTTGCTACAACCACGTAGCTGGTTCTTACGAACCTGAAGCATTGTGTAACGAAAATGTAAACAAGTATTTACATGGTTGCATGCTCGTAGTCATCTTTTACATAGTTGTTGCTGTCTATATTACATGATCGTAGACATCTGTTACATGGTTGCATCTTCTTACATATACGTTATATTTTCGTAACAGAGTCCTACCAACTCTTAGGAAAAGGTTACCACATGTCGAAAACTAAAACCATGATAATACTAGCACCAAAACAATACCAAGATCTCAAAATTACACTTTGGTGTAATTTTTTTAATGTAAGTGTTACATGTTGGTAACGAACAATTACGTATTTGTAGCGAACATATACATGTGTGTAGCTAATACTTACACATGTGTAAAAATTTTTAAAAAATATAAATATTTAAATTTCTCTATCATTGATCAATATATCACATTTTCTTCTCAACATTTTTCGTAAACACATTATTTATTAGGTAAATGCCGAAACACATTTTCCACAAACACATTTTCTTGCTACAACCACGTAGCTGGTTCTTACAAACCTGAAGCATTGTGTAACTAAAATGTAAACAAGTAAGCATATGTTACATAGATGTTACATATCGTAACATGCTCGTAGGCATATGTTACATGATTGCTAATATCTATATTCCATGCGTGTAGGCATTTAACATTTTTTTATAGTAAACGTTTAAAAAAAAACTTACAAAAGTAAAAAAATTTATTTTTAAAAAACATAAAAAGTAAATTAAAAACAACTAATAAAAAGTTTAAAAAAATATATTAAAATAGTAAAAAGAA
Organism: Deinandra increscens subsp. villosa; assembly: GCA_039602395.1. Lineage (NCBI taxonomy): Eukaryota > Viridiplantae > Streptophyta > Magnoliopsida > Asterales > Asteraceae > Deinandra > Deinandra increscens. The sequence continues at coordinate 2,253 of JBCNJP010005667.1, forward strand.
AAGTCAATAAAATAGTTAAAAAAATATGTAATAAAAGTAAAAAAAAGCTAAAAAAACATAAAAATAAGTAAGGAAAAGTAAAAAATATTATATTAAAAGCATAAAACATAAATTAAAAAACTAGTAAAAAGTTTTTTTAAAAAAATAAATTAAAAAAGTTAATAAAAAGTTATTAAAAGAAGTAAAAAATTCAGAGTTAATAAAAAGTTTTAAAAATTTATTAAAAGAATGAAAATAAAAACGTTTAAAAAGAGGAAAATTGGATTTTAATAATCCAAGTTATTGCCAATTGGCCAATATTAATCCCAATTTCAAAATTAGCCTACATTAATCGCAATTATTAAGGTGTTGGATTTCATTGGACCCCCGCTAAGTTTTCCTTAACTCCGTTAGTTTTTGCTGACGTGGCACTGATTAATAAAAGCCATGTGGCTGCCGCATCAGCAAAAAACTAACGGAGTTAAGGAAAACTTAACGGGGGTCCAATGAAATCCAACACCTTAATAATTGAGATTAATGTAGGCGGTTTTTGAAATTGGGATTAATATTGGCCAATTGGTAATAACTTGGATTATTAAAATCCAAAATAATAAAAAGTTAGAAAACATTAAAAAATAAGTTTAAAAAAAGTATTAAAAACGTAATAAAAACATAAAGATTTTTTTTAAATACTTGAAACAATTAAGTTTGACTAATCAAGATATTAATAGTTAATATTATTTTAATGGAGTTTTGTCTTTTAGTTATATAGATTAAAGACTTTATTACCTTTTTAAATTAAAATAAATAAAATTGGTTAGATTCCAAATGTGGCTAGGAGGTGTTTCTCATGGTTCTCACAATAATAAAAGGTTCTCAAATGATCTTAATCATATATATATATATATATATATATATATTAATAGAATTATTGACTTTCCATTTATTTCTTGGTCAAGCCTCTTTATTGATTGGTCCATCACCTTTACTCCTTTTCTAATATTCTTTGCCTATTTTGTGCCTTTATTCTTGCCTATCGGTTGTATATTTATGTACCCTCTTTGTAATTTGTATGTGTGATAGTGAAATCAAAATTGCATCTTGACCATAAACGATTTGTATATGGCATCAGAGCATATCGTTTAATCTCATCTCCATCCACAAAGCTTCCGCAAAATTAACTCTATCACCATGGCCGGAGACGACGACGTAAGCCAAAACAAGACGAACAAAGAGGCTGTTATCGATCAGAGTTCTCCGTATTACCTTCATGCCTCGGACTACCCTAGGCAGATGCATGTAATCGAGGCCCTAACCGACGCCAACTACCTCGATTGGTCACAGGAAATGCAGAATTTTCTGTACGCAAAGAACAAGATCGGCTTTGTGAACGGGACGATCAAGAAACCGGAGTTAGAATCAACCAACTACGATGCATGGATGAGGTGTGATGCCATGATAAAAGGTTGGCTTCACACTGCTATGGAGAAGGAGATTCGAACTAGCGTTAAATACGCGACAACGGCACAAGAAATCTGGACGGATTTGAAGGAACGTTTCGGGAAAGATAATGCTCCTAGAGCATATGAATTGAAACAAACTTTGACGACTACCAAGCAAGATGGAGCCTCTGTGTCTGCATACTACACGAAACTCAGAGTGTTATGGGATGAGATTACCTCCGTGTTGCCGATTCCCAAGTGCAAGTGCAATGGTTGTTCTTGCGATATTGGGAAAAAGCTTACTGAACTAAAAGAAAAGGAAAGGCTATATGAATTCCTCCTAGGGTTGGACGCTGAATTTGGAACGATCAGGACCCAAATTCTTGCTATGCAGCCGACTCCTACACTCCGGAATGCTTACCACATGGTTGCCGATGATGAGCAACAAAGAGCCATAACAGGCACAAAAAGGAACATCAATGACACTGCTGTCGCTTTTCAGGTTCATGCACCAGCGAAACGAGATCACAATCAGGTGCAAAACAGGATCAAACTGAAAGATGTGAAGCGTAGCGGTGATCGTGTGGAACATTGCGACTTTTGTGGCAAGGACGGACATAATAAGGAGGGATGTTTTAAGCGCATTGGATACCCGGAATGGTGGCCGGGAAACAAAAATAAGCAAGGAATAAAACCCAAGGCTGCTTGCGTTGAGGGGGAAACAAGCAACACTATGGGTCTCACTGATGTGCAATTATTAACAATGATAGCAAGAGCAGTGAAGGAAGAAAGTGAATGTCTTTTTGTTATATTGAAACGAATACAAAAAACCACCATTTATAGGTGTTTGCACAATAGGTAAGAAAGGAAATACAGATCATTTGCTAATAGACAACTATGCTAATTTACAGCCTGTAAATGAGCTGGAAAAGATGAGAATAGCAGATTTCATGAATTCTCCAATCAAGGTTGACTTTCCATTCTAACACTCCCCCTCAAGTTGAGTAGTGGGATCTCCAATACTTAACTTGACTAAACATTCATTGAATATTCTTCCATTCACCGCTTTTGTTAGGATATCTGCAAGTTGATCTCTTGAATGGACAAACGGAAGCTCTATTATGCCTCTCTCTAGTTTTTCTTTGATGAAGTGTCTGTCTATTTCTACGTGTTTGGTTCGGTCATGTTGAACAGGGTTTTCTGAGATTTGGATCGCAGCTTTATTATCACACATGATCTTGCTAGATTTGGTCGGAGTAAAACCAATTTCTGTTAGGAGTTTCCGAATCCATAGAATTTCAGCAAGACCCCGAGCAACTCCACGAAACTCGGCTTCAGCACTTGAAAGGGCCACCACCTTTTGTTTCTTGCTTCTCCAGGTAACTAGATTCCCGCCAACCATAGTGAAGTAGCCTGAAGTGGATCTCATGTCTCCTTTATCCCCGGCCCAATCAGCATCAGTATAACCTTGGATTTCAAGATGACCGTTTGGCTTGAAAGTGATACCATGACCGACTGTTCCTTTGAGATACCTAATAATTCTCCATAGAGCTTCCATATGAGATACTTGTGGTTTGTGCATGAACTTACTTACAACCCCCACCGCATAGGCTATGTCTGGTCGTGTGTGGGAGAGATAAACTAACTTTCCCACCAATCGTTGATAGCTTCCTTTATCTGCAAGGTCACCTCCATCAACCATATGAAGTTTGTGATTAGTCATCATAGGGGTATCCGCAGGTTTACATTCCAACATTCCTGTTTCCGCCAATAGGTCGAGTATATATTTTTTCTGACATATGAAGATGCCTCGTTTGGATCTGAGGACCTCAATTCCAAGGAAGTATTTGAGCCTCCCTAGGTCTTTCATCTCAAATTCCGTGAACAACTTTTTCTTCAAGTTGGACATTTCCTCTTCATCGTCTCCTGTAATTATCATATCGTCAACATATATAATAAGACAGGTTACTCGATTACCTCTTCTTTTAAGAAACAATGTGTGGTCTGAGTTGCTCTGTTTGTAGCCATATTTTTTCATTGCAAGGGTGAATTTGCCAAACCATGCCCGAGGGGATTGCTTGAGCCCGTACAGAGTTCTTTTTAACCGGCACACTTCCCCAGGTTTGAAGTTTTCTTGGAATCCAGGTGGAGCACTCATATACACCTCCTCTTGAAGTTCTCCATGTAGAAAGGCATTTTTAACGTCAAATTGATGTAAAGGCCATCCTTTGTTGGCAGCAATCGAGAAGAGGACCCTTATTGTGTCAATTTTAGCTACTGGGGAAAAAGTTTCTGAATAATCAATCCCATATGTCTGAGTATAGCCTTTCGCGACCAGCCGAGCTTTATACCTTTCTATTGTTCCATCTGGTTTGTGTTTGATAGTGAACAACCACCGGCATCCCACCGGCTTCTTCCCGATCGGAAGGGGGCATTTTTCCCATGTGTTGTTTTTAACCAGCGCCTCCATCTCACTTTTCATAGCGTCTTCCCATTTCTTCGACTTTAAAGCTTGTTCTACAGTAGTGGGAACCTCTTCCGTGTATAAGGATGACATGAACGCTTTAGCTTCTTTAGATAAGTTACCGGTTGCTATGTTTGCCATTGGATACCTTGAACCCTTAGTTTGCTTTTCCGGAGAGTATCGCTTTGGAGGTATTCCTCTATTTGCTCTAGGAGGTAGGACATATCTCCCGGGTGTTTCTTCTTGTTGTTCTTCTACATCATTCGTAGGGCTTCCTGGTTCTCTCAAGTGATCATCATTAGTTTCAAGATCAGTAGAAGGGTTAATATCATGTTGATTAGTCTCATTTATAGGGGAAGAGTTACATACCTCAGGCGTCAGGGTAGGAAGACCTGGGTCGATGACACTTGTGCCGGATTGTGAAGATGTAGGCGACTCATTCGAGGGACTGTGTTCTACTTCTTGAGATGAGGGCATTCTTTCTAACCAACTTAGTGCGTCAATATGCTCCCTCTCCTCCTGACCACTATGTTGGGTTTTATAGTAGTATTCTGTCTCAAGAAAGTCACAATTCATTGTGGTGAACACATGACGTCGTTTTGGACTATAGCATCGGTATCCTTTCTGATTAACCCCATATCCCACAAAAACACATTTTTCAGCACACGGATCAAGTTTGCTTCGGTTAATTTTTGGAATGTGAACAAAGACAGAGCAACCAAATATTCTTGGTTGGAGTGTAAGGGGGGTTGGTATTTTGGTGAATTCAGTAAGGGTTTGGATTGGGGTTTTGAGGTTGAGAGCTTTAGTTGGTAGACGATTGATGATGTAGGTGGCTGTAGCGAGGGCTTCGGGCCAGAATGACTTTGGGACATGGGATTCAAGAAGCATTGCCCGAGTTACTTCAAGTAAGATACGATTTTTCCGTTCAGCCACACCATTCTGTTCTGGTGTGTGTGGGCATGATGTTTGGTGGATGATTCCTTTCGATTGACAGAATTGTTTCATTGAATCATTGACAAATTCTCCCCCATTGTCAGACCGAAGGATTTGGATGAGTTTCAGGAATTGGGTTTGGACCATGGTATAAAACATTGTAAATTTTTCTACTACTTCGGATTTGTGTTTTAAAAAATAGACCCATGTCATTCGAGTGCAATCATCCACAAAGATGACAAAATAACGATAATTTTGCCCTCCCGTTACTTCGGCTGGACCCCAAACATCAGAATGGATCAAAGAAAAAGGATTATTCACCCTAGTGTTATTAGGTTTAAACGTATGTCTATGGCTTTTGGCCAAAACACATGTTTCACAATTCAACGTTTTATTTAAGGGGAACAGTTTTGGTAATAAAAGATGTAAGTAACCATGGGATGGGTGTCCAAGTCTTCTATGCCACAGCCAAGCTTCTCGTTCATTGCTTCCATGAGCTAGCATCACAGTCCCTTGATGAGTCACTTCATCCACATAATACAATCCTTGACGCTCAGTGCCACGCCCAATGATCATTCCCGTCCTGATGTCCTGTAAGATACAAAAAGTGGGATGCATTAGCACCGTACAATTTAATTCTTTGGTAACATGACTGATTGATAGTAACTTATGCGATAATGTTGGTATATAAAGACAATTGGACAACTTCATTGTAGGTGAGATTTCAATCGTCCCTCCTCCTTTTACAGCAGCAAACCCCCCATTTGCGGTTTGAATATGGGTTTTTATAGGTTTAGAAGGAGAAATGATATCCGAGGCTTCGAATGTCATTGTATCGGTTGCACCGCAATCTAGTATCCAAGATTTATTCCCTTTTTCAAAATCTGTTGCCATGTTTGCATTTCCTATTATTTTATTCCCCCCTTTTAACTTTTCAAAATTTTTTCGGTCACCTTTTGAAATACCAAAATCATGAGTGATAGTTTCTAGCTGATTTAAAAACTCACTAGAAAAGAATTTTGGATTTAAAATAGATGAGGGGTTAAAACTATCATTTTGTAAGTTATGAAGGGCCTGTTTGGTAAAGTTTGAGTTTAAAAACTCAAACCCTATCTGCACATGATTTATACTACCGTCACTTTTCTTTTGAGCAGCCGCAAGACCCCCAAACCCATCTTTTTCTTTACTTCGTATATCCCGGTTAATATCGCCACCGCTGCCTTTACCGGTGACAGAGTTGTTGCCCACGGCGGTGGCGCTGCTTCCTTCATCGTTGCCTCCTCGTTTATTCCGGTCATTCCACCACTCTGGAAATCCAATGAGCTCGAAACAGTGTTCTTTAGTATGTTTCATCATTCCACAATTCGAGCATTTGAGTCGAGTTTTGTCTACGCGTGATGATGGAGGAGGTTGGTGTACCTGATCTAACCGGCAATTCCCTTTTTCTGCGAAGCCTGAGTCTTCGATTTTGTTTGGTCTAGTGACGACCAGCCCAACTGCTACTCCTTGATGCGTTGAATCTCCAGACGAGGCTCCCGGAATAGTTCGATGTGTTTTTCCCTTTCTGACGGAAGCGGTGCCTTCTACCGACGAGAGGGGATCCCATCGACGGGTTTTCCTTTTTGGATCGAATTCTCGGTTTTGGGTGTTAAGACCATTCTTCAAGGGGTTTGATATTTGGCTTGTGAGGCTGTTTTGGGTTAGAGTACGGTTACCGTCTGAATCAGACATGGCAACCTGTTATTGAGGTAATTGATGAGCAAAATAATGTTTCTAAGATCAAGAACACTGCTCTGATACCATATTAACAATGATAGCAAGAGCAGTGAAGGAAGAAAGTGAATGTCTTTTTGTTATATTGAAACGAATACAAAAAACCACCATTTATAGGTGTTTGCACAATAGGTAAGAAAGGAAATACAGATCATTTGCTAATAGACAACTATGCTAATTTACAGCCTGTAAATGAGCTGGAAAAGATGAGAATAGCAGATTTCATGAATTCTCCAATCAAGGTTGACTTTCCATTCTAACAGCAATATCAACAACTCATGAAGTTGCTTGGAAAAGAAAAGACCAAGGAAGAAGAGGCCCCAGTTGCAAACATGGCAGGTATTTTCGGTGGAGAAGGTAAATGGGTCATCGACTCGGGAGCCACCGAGCACATAACCCACATTGAGTCCTTACTTGAAAACAAAACTAAGAGAAATCATGAGTTACCGGTCACCATACCTAATGGTGACTCGGTAACAGTTAAGGGTCGAGGTGATTATACCTTGATAAACGACATGAAAATTACAAATGTCTAATACGTTCCCGATTTTCAATGTAACTTGCTTTCCGTTAATCGATTAACGAAGGACCTAAAATGTGCTATAACCTTCTTCCCTGATTTTTGTACCATGCAGGATTTGAGTTCGGGGACATTGATTGGAGCGGGTGATTGCGAAGGAGGTCTATACAAAATGGGGATGAAGAAAGATGAGAGAAAGGCCATGATGGCAACTCTTGACGTATGGCACAAAAGATTAGGTCATCCCTCTAATTCAAAACTTGCTCACGTTAGTTTTTTTGAAAAATTTCCTCGAGACAATAAGTTTTATTGTGACTCTTGTATTAAAGCCAAGTTTGCAAGGCTTCCTTTTCCTACTAGTACAACCAAAACTCATGCATGTTTTGACCTTATTCATTGTGATGTATGGGGTAAATATAGAACACCGTCCACCACTCGTGCAAACTATTTTTTGACAATTGTGGACGACTTTAGTAGGGCGGTATGGGTATTTTTAATCAAACACAAAGATGAGGCGAGCACATGCGTCATTGAATTTCATAAGATGATACAAACCCAATTTGAAAGAAGGATTAAAAGGATTAGATGTGACAATGGGGGTGAATTCACATCGAATCGGATGATGGACTTCTATGCTAGGGAAGGAGTTCTCTTAGAAACTAGTTGTCCACACACGCCACAACAAAATGGCGTTGTGGAAAGGAAACACCGACACTTGTTGGAAACGGCTCGTGCCTTAAGAATAGAGGCAAATCTTCCAACGAGGTTTTGGGGGGAATGCATCCTTACGGCCACTTATGTCATAAATCGGTTGCCTTCCGAAGTCATAGGAAACAAGACACCCTATGAGGTTCTATATAACGAAAAACCCGATTACGATCACATGAAGGTTTTTGGTTGTCTTGCTTATTATAAGAGCACGGAAACTAAAGGAGACAAACTCGAGGCTAGAGGTAAACCGGGGGTTTTTTTGGGGTACCCTCGTGGAACGAAAGGGTACAAAATATATGATTTTCATCAAAACAAATTTATTATTACCAGAGACGTCAAATTCATTGAAAACATTTTTCCTTTTCAAAAAATAAAACCTAGTGTTGAGGAAGAATTGATTTTTGAGATTCCAAATTACACTAGAGAAATTCTAAAGGATAAAGTTTTTTTTGAAGAAGCTGGTCTCGAAGGGAAGCTCGAACAAACTACAAGTCATATACCCAATGAACCAAATAATTCTATTGAGCCAGAAGAGAATTTTTGTAGTCCACCTCCTAGTGAAAGCTCGGAAACCGAAACAAACTTTGAAGGAAACGTTCAAGAGGGCCCCAACATAACTAATGAGCAAAACTTTGAACTTGGGCCCAATGCCGAAGAGCAGCCCAACGGCAACTTAGAAAACGAGTCCAACGCTAATTTTTTTGAGGGAGGACAAGAGATCAAAGAAAAACGGACCAGGTTTCGACCAAAATACCTCGATGACTACCATGTACACCTTCCCCCATCAATAGACCAAGAGCAATCTCCCTCCGATCAAACGTCCTCGACGGTACATCATTTAACTCATTACGTCTGTTATAATAAATTCTCTAAATCTCATAAAGCATTCTTGTCGGCCATTACCAACAATAATGAGCCAAGAAATTTTAATCAGGCCGTTAAGGACGAGAAATGGAGGGAAGCCATGAAAAAGGAGATCAAAGCCCTAGAAGAAAATGACACATGGGTCCTAGAAGAATTGCCCGAAGGAAAGCATGCTATAGACTCCAAATGGGTTTATAAGATAAAATACAAGCCTAATGGAGAAGTGGAACGTTACAAAGCACGCCTCGTTGCAAAAGGCTTCACGCAAATGGAGGGAATCGATTTTCATGAGACGTTCGCTCCGGTGGCAAAGTTAGTTACGGTCCGAACCCTCCTAACGGTTGCTGTGAAACGAGGATGGCATATTCATCAACTTGACGTGAATAATGCTTTTCTGCATGGAGACTTGCATGAAGAAGTTTACATGAAAGTTCCCCAAGGATTTTCTAAGTCGAATGACAAAAGGGTTTGCAAACTAAGGAAGTCCCTTTATGGACTCAAACAAGCATCGAGGAACTGGTATGAAAAATTCACCAAGTCGTTGATTGAAATTGGCTTCAAGCCGACAGGAGCCGATCATTCCCTTCTAGTTTGCAAAGAGAAAGAGGTCTTCGTTGCTGCCCTTGTCTACGTCGATGATGTGATTCTAGTAGGCAATAACACAAGGAAGATTGAAGAGACAAAACGATTTCTTGACAAGAAATTTAGCATCAAAGACCTTGGAGCTTTAAAATTCTTCCTTGGAATCGAGGTAGCAAGAACGAAGGAAGGATTAGTTTTGAGCCAACGGAAATATACACTTGACATACTCAAAGACGCAGGGATGCTAGGGTGTCGGCCAAGTCATTTTCCAATGGAACACAACTTAAAGATCAACAAAGGTGATAATGAACCTCATGTTGATGCTAGTCAATATAGACGGCTGGTTGGAAGACTTCTATATTTACAAGCCACAAGACCTGATATCACATATGCTGTCAATGTGATAAGTCAGTTTGTCAGTGACCCGAGACAAAACCACATGGAAGCAGCTAATCGAATATTAAGGTATTTGAAGGGAACAGCAGGACAAGGAATTTTAATTCCTAAGGATGGTGGCACCAATCTCACAGCCTATTGCGACTCCGATTGGCTTGGATGCCCGCTTACGCGAAGATCAAGAACTGGTTATGTTCTTCTTCTAGGGGGAGCACCCGTATCTTGGAAATCAAAGAAACAGTCAGTTGTATCACGCTCCTCTGCTGAAGCAGAATACCGTGCCATGGCTGCAAGCGTCAGTGAAATAATATGGATGAGGTGGCTTTTGAAGGAGCTGGGAATTCCTCCTACTGGACCGACACATCTATTTTGTGACAATCAAGCGGCCCGACACATAGCTAACAATCCTGTGTTTCATGAACGAACAAAACATGTTGAAATGGATTGTTACTTTGTCAGAGAACGTGTTGAGTCAAAAGAAATTCAACCTATGATGATAGACAGCAAGAAACAGATAGCCGACATTCTGACTAAGCCAATAAGCACACAACAATCCCGTTCGTTATTGAGCAAGTTGGGTGTTCGGGATCTTCACACTCCAACTTGAGGGGGAGTAATAGAATTATTGACTTTCCATTTATTTCTTGGTCAAGCTTCTTTATTGATTGGTCCATCACCTTTACTCCTTTCCTAATATTCTTTGCCTATTTTGTGCCTTTATTCTTGCCTATCGGTTGTATATTTATGTACCCTCTTTGTAATTTGTATGTGTGATAGTGAAATCAAAATTGCATCTTGACCATAAACGATTTGTATATATATATATATATATATATATATATATATATATATATATATATATTGAAAAGTTCATTGTAGACCTCTTAAAAAGTGTAGACTCCGTAGACCGCTTTTTTAACCTTTGGATCGTTTTAATCTGATGGTTGAGATCAATTGCTGAATTTTAATGAAATTTTGAAGGAATTAGGCAGAGGGGCACTTAGGTCTTTTGGGATTTACAATTAGAAAGAAATTCCCGTCATCAGTTGATCGATCCACTATTCCCTCTGATCGACATTCTTCGACACCGGAGAAGAATTAGGTCACCACAACAACCATATATGCGGTGAACCGTCACTCACCCTCCGAAGCACCTTCTTCGCCGTTTTTGACTCCTTTGTGCACCATCGGCCGCCCACAATCATCACCTCATACAACCACCGTCTGCATCAACCACCATTCCCTCATCCTCTCATCGTGAACT
>JBCNJP010005674.1:0-31549 GCA_039602395.1 Deinandra increscens subsp. villosa
AAAACAATTGGTAATTGGTTATTTGAGAATATATAATGAGTAAGGATTCTTTTTTTTTGAACAGCAAAAGCAACTCCAATTAAACGGGAAAAAACGCCACTAGCGAGAAGCTAGAGACGCCCCCACCAAAAAACAACAATCCTTACATCAAAGAAAAATTAATCCAATCAATGCTAGTTTTACATCTATTACCTAACCACACCTTGCTCCAAGTGATGATCTCGTTAATAACTTTTCCCATAGAAGGCACCGCTCCATTGAAGACCACATTATTCCTTTCATTCCAAAGAACCCAGCAAGCGGTTAACACAATGCCTTGCACGACCTCCTTCTTGTTATCTCCGATTTGTGACAAAGAATGGATATTCGCCAAATCATCAAAAGAGAACACAATAAATCTGGGAATTTTACACCAATCAGCGATCCAATTCCAAACATTGACTGCAAAGATACAGCCACTAAAAAGATGCAAAACAGATTCCGTCTCCTCGTTACATAAGGATTCTGAATTCCATTGAAATAGTCAAAGGATTTTGAAACCCATTGGAAAACCATTGATTTAGGGATTTGGTTGGAATTAATTTCAATTTCAATTTTTTTTCCTTAGCCAACCAAACATGTCGAGGAATGACAATTAAATTCCAGTTCCATTATAATACAATGGATTCCTGCCAACCACACACATCGTAAGTTGACGTTAATGAAAATTAAGCTATTACATGAATAAAATGAATTAATACATGAGTTGTGAGGATGATTTCGTATAAACCCCTTTAATCCTACAAATCGTAGTAATCAATAATTAAGTGCCATGTGAACTGTTTTTATGATCTATAAGGACAACTTAGTAAATATATTCTTTTTTCAGTAAACACTAATTTCACCAATTTTTTAAAACTTAAATAGCTTTTTTACAAAAATAATTACACCATAAAATTAAGCATTTTTATGTGTAATATTTGTACAATATTGATATGTAAGTAAATATTATTTTTTAAAGAAGTTTATAAAAACATGCAGTTGTGCTATTATCATGTTGTTGTAAGTATTACGTACAAATTATACATTGCTATTATAAAATTATATATTTTTGTAATATTTAATATAACAAAATAATAACACTTTGTTATTTTTATAAAATAACACTGAGAATTTGTAATATTTACAGCTACACAATAATATCACTTTATTTTTTTTATAGCATTGTTATATAACATAATGTCGTAACTTTTTTTTAAACGTAATTTTTCTAAAAAATATAGCAATATTATACACATATTAAAGAGAAAAAAAACTTGATTTTATGATATAATTTCTTTTGAAAAAATTAAATTTATAAAGGTTATTTTAGTTTTACAAAGTTGTTGGAGTTAATATTTATTGAAAAAATCAACAAAAGGTTTTTTTTATTGGTTTCTACGATTGTATTTAAACTTATGCCGTGAGTTCTAGACTTCTAGTCATGTATCTTATGGTTATAACCTTTCTATAAATTAACCCCTTAATTCCTTAAACACAAAATGGGTTGGTTGATACAGTGAATATTATACACAGTCAAGTCTACGTCGAATGTCAATAAACAAATGATATTTAAGGTGACCCTTTTTAATAATTAAACCATTAATTTTAGTTAATTAAACATGAAACATCACATCATCATATGTTATATGCATGGTGTTTTTAATATATCTATGACCAAGATTGTCATTTTTTTCTTGGTCATTTGGGATTAGGAAGCTAAAAAGGTATCTTGTGATAAAAATAGAAAGTTTAATTAGGTGGGCAGTCTAATCTCTTAAATTGTAATGGACATGAGTAGGGTTTCACTTCTTATCAGGTGGGGTTTGGCTTCACTATCAAGTGAAAATAACACGAGGGATTGAAAAGGACATTAACAAATAGTGTGGGGCACAATCTTGATTAAGTATTATGCAATGTTATCATCAAACGGTGTTGTTTTTTCTTTGTAACTAGTAGTTTAACCTCCCTCTGTTGCGATGGGACATTCGCGAGTAAATAAAACAGTCAACTAATCAATCTTACATGATTTAGTGTTAAATAAAAGTTAAATGTAAAAATAGGTATAAAATCAGAGTAGACTAAAAATTATAAAAATACTCAATCATACAATTCATATGCGAGTATGAGAATGTTAAAAAGACGAAAACGCGAACTAAAAAGCACATGACAACGGGCTATAAAGCAAACGTACAACGTTAAAGCGCATCAAATCGTAAAACCAAATGATAAAAGCGAGCGTAAAAACAAAAGGGGAAAAGGAAAAAAAAGAAACATTTTGGACTGAATTTTTGTTACGGTGTTGTTAAAGGAATTTGAACCTTTGCCAAACCTGTAGACGTTTCGCGCTCTACCTAGTTAAGTTGAGAAGGTATACAACCCGTAAACGAAACTAATAAAAAATAACCGAGCAAAACACTTCACACACAAAGTACTATTAAAAAAGTTGTTAAATATAGTGTAGGGTAATATGGTTATAGTATGATTATTAATATGCATTATGATATATTGTTATCCATCCCTTCATGGATGGCAAGGGTCATGTATAACATGAAGAAGAAATACTATTTAGATTTATATAAAAGTTAGAAAATGATTTTTCCCAACTTTAAACAAAAACAAATATATGTTTGGTTTGGGTTCTATTATGAGAGAGCTTCACAATGTATCAAATCACGTTTATAATAAACCTAAGATGAATAAGATATCGATACTTAAAGTTGTGTGTCTAAAGGTGTACATATATGATGTTGATGCCCAAATTTGATACTAATATACAAGTTTGGTGTTGATGATCAAATTTAATACCTATGTACAAGTTTGATGTTGATGACCAAATTCAGTGGCAGAGCTTGAACATTTAAACGCGAGGTAGGGGGGGGGGGGGGTGTGGAATTATTTTCTATGGCTTCGCTTTTTCGGTGTTCGATTTTAGGTTTTTCCATGATATTTAATAAGATAGAATCAATTACAACAATCAATTCAACAATTCATAAACTTAAAATAAACATAAACCCTAAACCACTAATGGTAATTCATGATAAAAACAAAACAAAACAAAAAAAAACTAAACACCAATGATCATAGAAACTATCTAATTAGTAATTACTCACAAAATATTTAATTTCTTTAACCTTAGTTTCTTGAATATATCAACAATGGTGAAATTTAAAATTTAAACAAGATATGAAAAAGAGGTGAAATCTATGTCGAACTTCCTGCCTTGATTCTTGGTCGAAATTGAAGGTTCTTGGTCTCGGAGTCTTGATTGTCTGGTCTGGTAGCACAAGAGAAGAAGAAGATCGATTTTTTTTGGTTGAGGGTGGCTGGTGGTCGAGTCGATCAAGGGCTTTAGGGTATATTAGATTCATTTTCTTTTAATTAAAAGAATTTTAAAACTTATACAATATCAATACTTCCACTATTAGTTAATCACCCCTTCTATTTATTTAAAGGTTCTAATAAGTCCCTTAACTATATAAGTTTAATAAATTGAGTTTAAAAATTATAGTGTTATGGCTAAATAAATTTTTTTCTCCGGATGAACGGAATAAAATTCGACACTTTAAAGTGAAAAACAGAGGGGCCCTGACACCCGACCCTGACTAAACTTCTCCCATGACCAAATTTGATAATGATGTATAAGTTTGATGTTTATGACCGAATTTGGTGCAAATGACCAAATTTGACACTTTTCACCGGTTTTGACACTCGTACAATTTTATCTTATTAAATCAGTATGTGTTAGTCTTTAAGGGGATGGTTTGATGGTAAAGCTGTAGTTTTTCAAATAAAAATGTTGTGAGTTCAAATTTTGTAGTTGTTAAAAAAATAACATATTAAATGAGTTAAATGGTAATAAAGATGTTTAATATTATATAACACATGAGTTTAATGGTAAAGAGTTTACAAGTATGGAGTTCCTTAGTCGGAAGAGATACTCAATCCATAGAGTTTAACAAACACACAAACCTTTCGTGCAATCTTAATCCTTCTTGTTGTTCATCTTCAAGGTATAGTTTTTAGTGTTTGAGTCATTTTTTTCATTACTAACTGGTGGCTGTTGTAACTTATGAAATAAGCGACTTCTTTTTAAAAACTCAAAATTCGTTTTTATTAGTGACCTCTGTTGAACACGAATCCGTAAACATAATTTCTTTTTTTCATCTTTTATTCTTGCATTTCTATCATTTTAGTTGTAATCGTATTTAAATCTATTGTTTTCTTTATTTATGTATTGTAATCGAAAATAAATATATGTATTTTATTTTATTTTATAAAACGGATCCTACGGCAATAGAAAATATGCATGAAGAAAATGTTTCCAAAGTATTTTTGTTTTATCTTATTGGGCTTATGTGGGAGAGGCCCATTATCGGAAGCAACGATTAGATTCAATGCAACTAGTATTTTTGTTAAAGGAAAACTTCATATAATATAACGAACTTTTGTCTGTGTTTCATTAAAGTAACTCGAACTTTTTGACCATCTTAAATCCTTAATAGGTTTACAACCCGATTAGTTTGGGCCAGAACCCAGTTGAAAACACAATCCTCTAATATTGATTAGAAATGGCTTCATGGCTGAATGTTCTAAAGCAAACTTCCAACTTCCTCGCCACTAGACCTTGATGTGTTTTACTTAACTTTTTCATTCTTCAAAATGTATAGTAGATTACTTGTAAGAAACTGTTTTCTATTTTGTAACATCCGGACTTCCATACTAATCAATATTCTTCGACTCTTTGTGTTGCTCATGAAGAAGCTTACGGATTTGCTTTTTGTAGCCCGAGTGATAACTTCTCAAAATACCACTCGTTCGGAGATTGCAACCACCCAAACATGCTAAAGTGTGGAGTTGTTGTCTCATCCATAGTTGATACGATAGATACGCGTTGGTGATATTTGATATGGGACATTTCTTATTTGACCACCCATATCTCCGGCTGACAACGGATATTACATTTGTCATGGGTGTTAAAAGCACATCCCCTTTGGACCCTTCGTCCTTGATGAAGTTTGCCCAACCATCTTCACTGGAAATTTGAGATATGCGTAAAGTATCACACGCTCACCCGGGGACTTATCATCTTTAACTTACCAACGACTATCGTGGGATTTACCTAAAGTGTTATAGTTGATGAATTAATAGATGATATGACTGGCGTATTTACAAAGGATAATGATATACTCCTCTATGTGTTTGTACACATGCTTAGAATTGCAAACAGTGGCGGATCTAGAAAAATTGTTTAGTGAGTACCAAAAAAAAAATCAGTAAAAAGTAAAAGAATAACTAAAAAATAGTATTAAAATGAGTTATTTTTATTTAAGAATTTGATAACTTTTGGTGCCTTTCATGTCAAAAATAGCTATCTTCACAAACATTGGGTGCCAAAAACAGCTAAAAAGAAATCATTTTCATAAATTTTGGATGTCTTGGGTGCCTCGGAAAAAAAAACCTTAGGTGCTTTAATCATTCGGTTCAAGTAATTACTTAATTAATTTTATAATTTAAGTGGGTGTCTAGGACTCCACTGGGTCCTAGGTAGATTCGCCCAATCGCCCCTGATTGTAAAGGAGGTTGTAATTTGAGTCGGTGCCCGAAACGGTTCAACATTCGAAATGTAGTAAGACACCGAGTCCAGTGAGTACATCAGAATGCTTGAGATGCATGTTGTCACGTTGAGAAGAATATAAGGCAACGAGTATCATTATCAACTTTACCCGATGAAAAGAAATAAAGAAGGGTATAGTTTAATGTTTAATTCTGTCAAATTTATTAGAGCTGGTAAAAATATGTTTAAATGTGTTAAAGGGTCAGACATGACACAACACGATTAACACGAATACTATACATGAGCACGAACCTATTTATAAACATGTCACATGACACGACTCGACTCACTTAACGCGATGAGATCACCCAATTTAAAAGTAATCAAATATTACAAACCATATATATAATAATAATAATATCATTTAAAACCAATTCATAACATTTCCGAAACAAAAATTCATTAAAGTCTTGACTAACAATACGTGTATATATATGTTTAATTAATTTAAGAAAAACTAACAATTCTTATTGATTGGAGACTCTAGATTTAGTTTTTTTTTTGTTTGTTCATGGTCCCATTGTCATTGTTCATCTAGTGATTAGTATGATGAAGTAATTAATAAGGATATAGTAGATTATATAGCTTGTCTAAAGAAGAACCAACATATTGTTAGTGTATACAAAGAGATATTTGTATTTGGATGGTTTTATATTTTTCAGGTCCCAAAGTCAAGACACAACCAAAACACGACAAGAAAATGTCAGGGTTTGAGTTGTTATGTCTAGCTCATTTAGTAAACGATCCTATACGGATTGACCTATTTAACATGTTTAAATGAATGGTTTGTGTTATGCAAGCGTTAGGCTTGTTTAACATGTTTATTTAAACAACCCGACTTATCAACTTTTCTAACCCATTTAATTAAATAGGTTATGTTGATGCTTGACTTTTGTAAAATGTTCAATTAAATAGCTTGACTTGTCAACCTATTTAACTAAACTATAGAACCATTTACAACCTGCTGAACCCGTTTGTTACAAATCGCCAAACAGGTCTAACACATTTATAACGTGATTAACAATTTATTTCAACAAACACCAACTTGTTTGACTTGTTTAGATAAACGAGCCGTGTTCACATTACTAGGTTAGGTTAATTCCTTGACACATAATATACATACGGGTCGAGTTCAGGTTCCATGATTCAACCCTCAACCTGACACGATTGACTCATTATCTTGCAATCCTTTCTTGCTTTTGTGTAACGAATTTCGTTGGGTTTATACAGAGTATATATCAAGATTCAAGAAACAGAACATCTTTAGTACAAACATATATTACAAGTCTCAAAAGTTCAATGAGTCCTCTCAACTTAACAAACAATCTTTCAACAAACAACCATTTTTCTACAGTTTGGTGTCTCTTGCACCATAAAACTCAAGCGCGAGGAGACGGGTTTTTCTTGAACAATGCATATGCATCACTATATATAGCAACTGCATTTGCAAACACAGCCAAACCAATCATCAAAGCCGCGAAAACCTTATCCCCTTTCGTCGCTATCCCATGAACATCCCTAAACACGGCAAAAAAAAACAAAAAAAAAAAAACTTCGATCAATAACACAAAAGGCGCGCATGAATGATGAATCAAAGTCGTTGAATAACTAACTGCTTACTTTATAGCAATCGAAGCAGGGAAAATGAACCCGATACAAACTGCAGCAGTTGCTCCTGTAAACTGGAAAGCATCCCAAGCACTTGGAATGAAAGTGGCACCCAAGTATGTAACCGAAAGTAGAGCTACGCTAACTGTAACAAACCGCTTGTTGTCTGACTCCAATGCCAGCTCAGATGACGCGAAGAAAAGCCCGTCTGCATTAAGGCGTAAAGCGTAGAATATAAGTGGGAAAACGAGCATAAGGTGCAGGGCGTAGCTGACACGAACTATGTCGTTGAGTAGGTAACTAAAAGGGACACCCAAATCGGAGTCGAAGTTCGATAATATGTCTCCCATGGTCGAGTCTCCGAAGAGGATAAATCCGAAGAAACTAGTCATTATGTACACGAATGTGCATAAAACCAATGAGATCTGCACGATTTCTTCAATGCGTGACGGGTTTTCAAGCTCGTTGCGAATTGAGTGCACTGTTGGTCAAGGGAAAAAGTTTAGTGTTTTTCGTTTACGACACGAGTGATATGATCATATGAATTTATGCTGTTAAATACCGTTAAAGTGGCAGATATACGCGGTGACAAGAACCGGGACTGCAGTGAAGAGGTTCCAGACAGAATTAATGTCTGTAAGTTCTGGTAGAAATCTTGGCATTGGGAGGCTACCGGATGCCATTTTGAAGATGGCGATTCCTGCGGTGATGATTAGGAAAACGACTGCTAGCGCGACTGCTAAACCGGATGTGACACTCAGTGAATCTGCAAGTTAGCAAATTAGGAGAATGATTATGTGAAAATGATGTAAACAGTAAGAACAGAAGAGTGTATTCGGATACATACCCATACGCTTGAGGGAGGCTAACGGAACGAAGACACAGATTGTTATGACCAGGAGAACGAAGACTCTGCCGGTCCACCAATGTGGTCCGAACCAGCCTTCCAGTAGACCCGGGTGGTGCAACCCTTCTGATGATGATCCAGCCACTACATCACCTTCATTTTACATCATACAACAAAATCAGGAAGCTGTCTTTTAGGGTCCGGAGGATAAGGTTATGTGTAGTGGGCGTGAAATGACCAATATAACGCCCCCATAGCGCCCCAACACCGCCCCAGGCGTGCTATGGGTTAAAACATTGCATCCCTCATTATATATATAGCGGCCATGAAGAAAAAATCTGATAGGTTGTGTGATCTCATTTTTTTAATTGGTTGAAGGTTTTTAAAAAAAATATAAATTACTAGGGTATATGAGGCTTTATGGACTACGCACCTTAAGGCCATAAAGCCTTTTGCTGACTAAACCGTCATGTGGCGGTTAACGCCCCATACAGGGGCTTTACAACTACACTTAGCTTAGGCAACTTTACATAACCCATGTTCTAATGGGGCTCATATTTTTTTTTCATGTTTATATACGATAGTTCGATTCGATGAACATATATAAAATTTTATAAACCTATTAGTAATTACATGTTTTATAAGGTCCAATAGGTAAATACACATTTTAAAACCCAATCCTTATAAAATTAAGCAAATAATCCATCTACTATTAGCCCAAACCCCTTTTAAACAATTAAAAAAAACCAAATTAATTAATTAATTAGCGAGGATATAAAACTTACAAATCGACCATAATAGCTGTTGAGTTTAAATTATAAACAGCTTATGAACAACTTTGTTAAAAAATACTACGAGAATCACAAATCATTAAACAATAAAAAAAATAAACAAATTAACTAATTTACGAATTGACAACGATAGCTATTATTTTAAACAACTTATC
Source organism: Deinandra increscens subsp. villosa (assembly GCA_039602395.1). NCBI lineage: Eukaryota > Viridiplantae > Streptophyta > Magnoliopsida > Asterales > Asteraceae > Deinandra > Deinandra increscens. Next base: position 9,037 of record JBCNJP010005674.1, read on the forward strand.
AACAACTTTGTTTAAAAAAATATTACTAAAATTCACAAGTCATTTAACCATCTTAAGGAAGTCAATTTGCTATGCTAATTTTGTTTTATGTATCGGTGTACACATAGTATTAATTAATTTTGCCCAATTTTTAAAGTCCAAATCTTGAAATTGAGCATTAGAATCTTGTTTTTCAATTTATATATAGTAACACTCTTCTCGTTTGAAAATATAAAAAAAAAAGCTTATTTTTACAGTGTAATTAAAAAGATTTAATATAGTATATACAAATTATGAACATTGTGGTGAAAAGTTGGAGAATTTAATAAAAAGTCTAACAAAAGTGATAAAAGACTAAATTAAGCATTTATAATTTTTTCAATCTCAACTGTTGATTAGATCTTAATAACAAACCTGATGGATACAATCTCTTCTTAACTTTCTTAGAATAGCTTAACCATCAATGAACATATATAAAAATTTATAACGGTATCATTAAGAGAGAGTATTATGAGAAGTTTGGTTTATGTAAGAAAAATAAAAAATAATCATAGCAATTAGATCTTTATTTAGATGAAAATCTGTGACCCAAAGTTTTTGTGTATATAATTAGTGAGAAAAAACAAAAGATGGAAGAACATTTTGACTTTTTATCAAATTCCCCCCATTATTTTAAAATTTTTATAAATCTTAGATACGACATTATTTTCCAAACAAAATTAAACAATAAAAACGAGCGTTTTTTATTTTTTAAAACGCGTATAATGTTGATATATTCAAAATAAAAAAAATTACCTTTTAAGTTGTATAGAAAATGTTCAGATTATTGTGTCATATTGTGTCAAAAATCAAAGGAGTAATTTTTTTTAGTTTTATATATAACACTATACGCGTTTTAAAGATTAAAAAAACGCTCGTTTTATGGTGTATTCTTTTTAGGAAAATATGTCGTATGTGAAAGTTATGAATGTTTAAAAACAATAGGGTACTTAATTAAAAGTCAACAAACATGACTAAGAGATTCATTCTTATACTTCTTACTCAAACCCCGTAATTACATGTTTTAGAAGGTCCAGTAAGTCAATAAACATCCTAAAACCCAATCCTAATAATATGAAGCAAATAGCTCATCTACTATTAGGCCATCTGTAGTAGGCGTTTTACCTGCCCCTTAACGCGTCATAGCACTCCGCCGCCCCGCACACAGTCCCCAAAGGCGCTATAGGCTGAAAGTCGGCCAAGGGCATTGCGAACATGACGCCTACCCCCTCTCTTTCTCATTGGTTTATTTATTTATTTTGATTGGTGAGATTTAAATATTTAATTGAGCGTTTTAAAAAAATATATATATATATAATATAATTGAGTAATAATTATAGAGGCGTTATAGGGCTATGACTACACACAATTTCAGTCATAAAACCCCTTGATAATGTGGATAACACATATCAAAGATAAAGTCTCTCGAAGAGGTATGAGTACAAATAATAACCTTAACCCAAACTTCTTCAAACGTCAAAGAAAGAAAAAGAAAAAAAAAACAACGAAATTAACTAATTAGGTAGCGGCAAAATAAAACTTACGAATTGACAACAGCTTATCAATAACTTTGTTTAAAAAAGGAAGAAAACAAATTACTAAGGTGGGGTATGATTTAGAAAAAACAAAGCTTAAACTTTTTAACCAATGAGGTGGTGACATTAAAAGAGAGAAAAAAGTTTAAATTTTTTGATGTTTTATGGAGGGTATGGTTTGTAGGTAATTTGGTTTAGGCAAAAAGTGGATAACCGTCAAATTAAGCTTTGGCAACGGTAAAAAAATCAAAGAAATAAGCTCAGCAACGTTCGACAAAAATTCATCGAATTGAAGTTTGCCGAAAAAATGAGTTTGTCGAAAGGGTATGCCAAGAGCATACCGCCACCCACCCTAAGAGAACTCACAATTCATTTAACTACGTAAAAGTTAAGTCAATCTAATAAAGCTAATTTTGTTTTGTTTAAGGTAAGTCAATTTCATAAGCTAATTTTGTTTTGCTTATCTATGTAAACATATTACAAATTAATTTTGTCCAATTATTATAATCCCAATCTTTATAATTTAAAATTAGAATGTTGTTTTTATTAAAGGCAACAAACGAAAACGGCTCAAGTAATCCGCATGGGATGACCTAATGGCATAAGACTACCGTCAGCTGGCCTAACCTAACTGTACGGAGCCCTTAAACACCCAATGTTACACCAGCTCTAGGGACAACCCTATAAACCCGTCACGACGATAAATTAAAAGTAAAACCCGGTTACCTTAAAGATTGTCATTGGCATTAGAATCTTGTTTTTCATTTTGAAACTAACGCGACACCACAAAACAGTTGCCAACGGCTCAAATTATCCGGTTTAATGTCCCAATCTTGAAATTGAGCATTATAATCTTGTTTTTCATTTAAAATTTGACAAATCTTTCCTAAAAAAAAAGTCATAATTCAAGAAAGCTGTTTTGAACTTACTTACCAAGTATAATCATGTAGATAACAAGAACACCAATGTTATTAATAACCACACAACCTTCCAGCATCTTCTTCCCCAAATCCCCAAACGCATCTCCCATCAACCCACCATACGAATCCGCACCCCCAGCTTTACTATACTTGAGCAAGATCCTCACAGTCGCCTCCGATAACACCGCGACCACAACTATGACCGCAATTCCAAGGCCCAGGCCCAGCACCTTCATAGTCGCCGGCAGCGCCATGATTCCGGCGCCGATGATGGTGGTCGACAGGTTCATCACGGCTCCCGACATCGACGCGCCGTTGAACTCATTGTGCCCGCCCTTTTTGTTCGGAATCAGAGGGGTTTTCTCGTTTACTGCGACGGTGACACTGTCTTTTCTCCGGCTGTGTTTTCGTGATGGGGGTTTGTGTTTCTTGATTTGGTGGGTTTCTGGTTGGATTGTCATGGTTGTTTTGGGAAATCTTGTGGGAGGATGATGTATGAGGGAGTGGAATTTGGAGGTGAATTATTGCCTGGGAGGTGTTTGATGAAATGCTTGTGAGAATAATGGGCATCGTCAGCGTTCTTATCGAGTTGGGGGCCAGGAGGAGAATGGAAAAAGGTCCTTCTAGAGACGTGAATGGTCAGCAATATTCAGACATAGAAGATGATTTCATGTTTTTATTTATTTATTTTTAATTTCTTTTAAATAATAGTTTTTTTTAACGGTTGAATGTGGATCGAGATTTTATATAGAGACGGTCCCGTATCATTGTGGCTTTCCACTTACCCGGACTCGAATCCACACCAACACAATCAGAGGAAACATTAGGAAGCGGGATAAAGCCTCCCTCAACACGAACGCCGAGTCTCGAACCGGTGACCTCGATCTCATTACTGACGGTCTCTGGATTACCATCTGAGCGAACTGCAACGATAAAATAATAGTTTAATGATATCAAGATGTTAATGTTACAAGAGGTCGAAGATGATAACCATGGCGGATTTTTGTAGGGAAGCTTGAGGGGAAGATGGGGAGTTGTCCTCAATAATGGTCAAAGTTATGTGAGAGAGCACGACAAGTCAGCCTTTAGGAGACCGAAAACATCATTATAGATGATCAAGACCGACCCTTAAAAACACCGATGTCGGACTTGTTTATGGATTTCATTGTATCGACTCTAAGAGTGTGAGCTGTGGTTTCTCTTCTTTAATTGTTAGGATTTTATGAACAAATACGTAGAATGAAGTGGAATCAAACTGATTTTTTTTAATCGTTAAAATAACCACACATACATTTTGTAAGATTTTAACCCACAACTTAAGAGTTATTTGATATGTAAGAATATAAATTTGAAAAATCAAAGATAAAATTAGTTTTTTTAACGTAGTTTTCCAAGTCTTTTTATGACGTGATTAAACCGTCCTCATTATTTTACATTATTTTACGCTTTATATAAACTCGAAAATCGCATAGAAGGAAATCCGAACAATTGGGTAAGGCTTAAACGGTCAACCTCTTCTTAAAAAATCACCCGTTACGGATGCCATTTAGGATAAGGTTCGAGAAAAATGTAGGCAGGACGGCGTCGAGTTTCTTCATAGCGTCAATTTTTTAACCAACTTTTGTCATCATATGCTGTGGTGGGGCCTATTGTTTTTGTTTGTATTGCTCAGCTATTTTGTTTTCGGAAATTAAATATACGGACCAAACTCACTTTTAATAAAATATAGAAAATACGAATAACAAATGGTTGAGAAGTAATATGCGAGCTGGAATGTTAAAAAAGCTTAATAAAGCTAAAAAAAACTCGCTCAAAACTAGCTAGATTTGTACCCGATCCGAAACAAGCACGTTCATTGACTCGTTAATTAATCACAAATTTTAACATATTTATAACCAAATAAAAGATATTTGATCTTTTAAGCCTCGCTCTCCATTATTATTTAGAGTCTTTTGTTTAAATTCTCACAATCACACCGAGTAAAATCAAATTAAACACACATTTTTAAATAGTGAGATCAAGTTTAAATTTTCAGCTCGATTTCAAAACTGAGTCAATTCAAGCTCAAACTAGTAAAAAAATTAAAGTTACTTTCTTGATTTTCTGCACTATGATTACATAAAATTAAAATTCAATTAAACTAATTACGTAATAAATAATCAATAATGCATCTCTTAGTCTATGGCAAAAAAAATATATATATATATATATTAAAAACCTTTTAAAAAATAAATAAAAACGAATATTCACATAGAAAACATATAGGCCCAAATTTAGGGTATAAGATGACGGCCATCCGTCCATTCTTGCGTCTCCACGTTTGCTAGTAATCACGTACCAACTTAATTTGACGAAGACGTCCACTATAGTCTATATCCCATGGTCGTGGTCCCTCTAATCAAACTTCATAAATACTTTTTAATTATTTTTTATTTTTTAATTTGTTTCCACATAAATAAAGGCTCCTGCTATATCCACCCGAGGATTTTACTAAAAACACCAAAACCAAACGGTCGTTTCAAGTGAAACGACCTTGAAACGACAGTTTGAACCAAAACGACCTTGAAACGGTCAATATAAAGGGGGCCCCCTGAATTTTAAGGTTTCGTCGTCGCGACACGTGGCGGCCATTTCAACTGAAACGACCTTGAAACGACAGTTTCAACCAAAACGACCGTAGGAAATAGGTGAATTTAATAAAACATTGGGTATCTATATAACAACTCATAAATAAATAATGTAAGTACATAAAACAGTTGCATTGATTAAGTGCAACGTAAAGAAAAAGGGAAATACAAAAAGACTGCATAAAGTCAAACGCTTTAAGCAATAAACTTAGAATCTAAAAGTTATGTTAAACAACTTTATCCATTACACCACGAACTTCCATACTAAATATGTTGGGTTTAGATAAAAAAAAAATCTAGATACACAACGTGGTAACCACTCAATTATTTAAGAGCGCCAAGTGGCCAATGAATTAAAGATACTATTTTTATCGACTCAACTTTGTTTAAATAGTAACGAGATGGATGACCCCCGCGCGTCGCCGCGGGGTTGAATTTGTACACTAAGTTATAGTAGACAATTTAAGTGACTACTAAATGTAAATATGGCAAAGACAACGATAGTTGTAGAGTCATATAAATTTAAGTTGTTTGTTAGGGTGGGAGGTATGCTTGCCTAAGGCATGGGTTAGGCATGAAATTGGACCAATAGGATGATGCCAACAGGAGAGAGAAAATTGATGTAGAATGATGATTTTGTAGGGGGTATGCTCATTTAGTCATGGTTTAGGCATAGATTAAATTTTTTTTTTCATTTTCTTTTTAATCTAAAACAAATAAAATCAAACTAACACATTTAATATAAAATAAAAACATAAAACAATTCATTAAAAAAAATTACAAAGTCCTAAAAATAAAAAAAAATTTACCAAATTCCTAAAAAAAAAACCAACATTTATTCTTCAATTTTTTTTTAAAAAAATACAAATCTAGGGTGGTGGAGGATTTGCATTCAGCTCTTCTTCAGTTAGCACGACTTCCAAGTTGTTGGCGATATGCTCAGTGATGTCGAATCGTAGCTGAAAGTGTGTCTCGGTGTCGCGTATCTCCATATAAACATCCTCAGCGTCGGTCGGTGGGACTGGAGGATCGCGAATGTGTACCGGTGAAATAGCCGCGCCCTCGTCTTTCAATGTCATGTTGTGAAGTATCATGCACGCGTACATGATATTCTCTATCAAAGCTGTGTCTGTTGGTCGTGCTTTTCGATCTACTATCGCCCACTTAGATTTCAACCTCCGAAACGCTCTTTCGACGTCTTTTCTTGCACCCTCTTGCACCTTCTTCATTCTCTTCTCCTTGATTGCGTATGGATGTGTATACGCTTTTACAAAAGTAGACCAAGTGAGATATATACCATCGGCAAGGTAGTAGCCCCGTTTGTATTCCCGACCGTTAACAACAAAAGGAGCTTTCGGAGCAATACCTTTCAACTCGTCTGTGAACAATGTTGACTGATTTAGCACATTTATGTCGTTTGAACCTGCGACGCCAAAGAAAGCATGCCAAAACCACATTTCTTGAGACGCAACTGCCTCGAGTATTACCGTTGGTTTCGGATGATCACCACGATGATATTGTCCTCTATATTTTGTTGGACAGCTTCTCCATTCCCAATGCATACAATCGATGCTACCGATCATGCCACGGAGGCCATGTCTTTCTAAATGGGCCTCATATAAACGAGCAAGATCATGGCTAGTCGGTGAACGTAAAAGTTCATCTCTATAAAGTCTAATTATAGCATCACAAAAGTAGTGTAAGCATTCACGTGATGTTCTTTCGGACATTTCTAAAAACTCATCGTATTCGTCAGGCACGTTACCGGTTGCCAATTGACGAATAGCTACCGTACATTTCTGTAAAGCAGTGAAACTTGGACGCCCCCTCCCGTCGAAACGAGTCGTAAACCACTCGAAGTTACTCTCAATATCATGCAAGATACGATTAAACAATCTCTTAGACATTCGAAATTTATCACTAAAAATACCTTCGTGGAAACGTGGCTCGTCGGCGAAATATAGCTCAATCAAACGATCATGGCTTGCTCTACGATCTCGATAAATACTCGTCCTTGTGCTCTTCTCTCGAGATTCTTCGTCTAAAACAGCACGATAACACAGATTCATGAAAGTCATCCCGTCATTGTCCGAATCGCTCGAACTACTAGAAGAAGTCATAAGCTCGGGTGGGATTTTATAGCGTGGGCGAGGGCGATTCATGTTTTTTGAGAAAGAAACTAAAGGTTTTTGTTTGTTTAGGAGAAATGGTGTATAAAATTTATTGGTTTTGAAGGGATTTATATAGTGGAGGAATTGATTAAAAAAAAAGTTTCAAACGGTCAAAAAAATGACCGTTGAACGGTCACAATTGCTCGGCGACTCTCGGCGAAAACATGCCGCAAATCACGACCCAACTTACCGATGCCGAAGAGAAGGGGGGCCGGTATACATGCCGAAGTCGGCATGGTTGGTGCCGAAGTGATGCCGAGGGTGGCGGCATGTATACCGCCCAACCTTACAGAGCAAGCAAAATACATGGAACAAAAGTGAAGAGTTTAGGTTGTTTCTTACAAAGCATTAGGGATAGTTGGTATTACTACCTTTTTGTACTTGGTTACCTATTAGGTGTGATAGATGTTTGTGTACCTTGTATTCCTCAGCTTCTTTCACCTTTAAATCAGCTTGCTAGAACATTAGTAGAACACCTGTAGGAACAAACGAAACCTCAAACGATTAGTTAAAGTCTCTTCACAATCGAAACATTGGATTTGTATTACTAAAACTTTAAGAAATGAATTGACAGTAATTCATCTAAAGGATGCTGTAAAAAAATAAAGTCAACAAAGAACAGTAGTAAAAAAATAAAATAAATAACAAAAATAAACAAAAAGTTAAAAAAACTACCATGAATGCCCTCACATGGCTACAAAATCAACACATGTCCCTGTTTGCTACAGATTTATATATGAAGCAAAAAGTCACAACAAACCTTTTCGTATGATAGTTTTTTCAAACATATTTAAATGAGCATAAGCTGTTTGCCGAACGTCATCTGCAGCTCTTAACTGAGCTTGGAGTTCTCTTTCCCTTCTACTTTCTTCATCATATGTTTTCCAACTGCTTTGACAGCCGTTTCAGCTTTTGCAGCCTTATCTTTTAAAGCGTCCAGTTCCTTCCTCAAACTCTGTATATGACAAAAACTCAAATCAATTTCATATTTTAAGCCAAACAATAATGAAGGTATGAATAGTGAACTGTCAGATTATAAGGTGATGTTTGCTTCCAGGAAACATTTTTGGAGGAATGGATGACTGAAGGGTTGGAATGGAACAGAAAGTAATAAACACGTGTTTGGTAACTTGTAGACATGGAATGAGATTGCTACTCAGTTTAAGAAAAAATAACGAATAAATTTTTTGGAAATTTGAGGAAGTATAATTTATCGAAAACTGAATGCCCCTACCTTCATGTGTTCCTCGTTAAGATCTTTCTGGTCTATAGCCTGTCGAATTTCATCTGGGCTTCCCATATTTGAGGCTAATTGATCACGAAGAGTCTTAAGCTGCTTAATCTCACGAATCAACAGTTTTTCGTCTTTTAAAAGCAATGTTTCATGTTATGAATGAAATTAGATCACAAAAAAAAAATAGGTTAAAATGAAATTAATGAATACATTTATTAGGTTAGTTGAACATAAACACCATCATAAATCGAATCATGATCCAAAAAATCCAAATTTTGAAATTTAAATCTAAGACAGAAAATTAAACTTGTCTTGTTATAATCCGATTTTGAGATATATGCTTCTGAGCTAAAGAAAGATTTATAAACAACTTACAAAAAGTTGACTCTCTTTGCTAAAATAGCAGCATTGACCAATGTTATTGATAACGGGTGTCGAGACTGCTACAAATAATCCTAAACTTAAACCTATAGATAGGGTAAGTAGGGTATCAATCCAGGGGAGTTAGTGGTTATTAGTGATTTAGAATTTAACTACCTAACTAAATTAACTACCTAAACCTAGATTACTGTCACTAACCTAGATTGACCTAAACTGAACTAAACTAATTTAATATAAGGAATTAAACTAAATTGCCTCTTGGCTGTTTTGAATGAGTTGGATTAATTAACTACTAATCTTAACAACTAAGTAAATTACTAAAGCTAAGATTACTTATGTGACAAGTTAACTACTTTTGGATCTTGGTTGGCTACCGATCTAGGCAAAACCTAATTACTAACTAGTGACACATAGACATGCCCCCCAATTGCTTCCTTGACCTAATAACCTAAGTTCCTAATGGGCTGATTAGTCCTGCCGCAAGAAAGTGCTAGATCATTAAACAGGGGACCACTAAAACCCTAGGTTACTAGTTAGATTAAACAATTTAGCATGCGGGTGTTCAACGGTTGCAAGGATTCTGAAACAACTTAGCAAATAACCGGTTAGGAATAGAACGATTTTACACAACCATTCACCAAAAGCAGTTAGATGAGATTAGCCAACAATCATGATAAACAAAACAGATATTGTCACTACCAGTTTACTCATCATAATTAACCACTAAAACCCTAGGTTACTAGTTAGATTAAACAATTTAGCATGCGGGTGTTCAACGGTTGCAAGGATTCTGAAACAACTTAGCAAATAACCGGTTAGGAATAGAACGATTTTACACAACCATTCACCAAAAGCAGTTAGATGAGATTAGCCAACAATCATGATAAACAAAACAGATATTGTCACTACCAGTTTACTCATCATAATTAATAACTAAAATCCGAGGGTCTAAAGACAGGTATTAAAATAAACAAACAAAAAAAAATGAGAATGGTTGCCTTTGAATTCCCCAACGAACTCAACAGCAAAAGGTGCTCCCTCTTTTCTTCGTCCGCCGTCAGCCCCAAAGGGGTTGTCGAACTCCCCACGTACGTGAGTCTCCTCTCTCTGCGAACTCCCTTCAATTCTGCCGTCTTATCCCTTTTATATGAATTAACCTCTTTTTATTCCTCACGTGGGCCCAAGTACCAATGGCCGAATCCCAACTTCCTTTTTAATTGCTACTGTGTTCAATCGGTAGCCCAATACCACCAACAAGTACAGCCCAAATTCAATTCTTCTAGATGCAACCCACATGGACCCAAATTTATTAGAGCATATCTCACGTGAGAGCACATTCCATCCAAGTTCACTTTTTCTTTTGTTGCTCTCCTTTTTCCTTTAATTTAATCCAATTCCCTTTTCCTTGTAAGTTCCAATTTGGATGCAACACACATTTTCTTTTCCATATGTATGTTCACGACAAAACATATAAGTCATACATTTATTCCATTATTTATTTACTAAAATAATTAATAACTCAATATAAAATAATTAGAGTTTGACATCTTGATAGGTGTAACTAGTGTTCAACTAATTATCATCAAATTAAGCTCATTTACACCATGACACACTAACACCAAAACTTAATTAAATCAATATCTTTTATACACAATTTGGTGTCTATGGAGAGTGATTAATATAATATAAAGTGTACATTTTAACCTCTCATCACATTCCCACACTTATCTTTTTCCGTCTCGGAAAAACTGCCATGAAATCATAATTGGGAAATCAACTCAAAATCATTTAAAATTTCAAATTGTCAACCTTTTTTCAATCCACATTCCAACATGTAATCATATATACTAATTGCAATTGTCGATATTTCGGTCCGACTAAACCCAACCACCGATCCTTGAGCCCCCAAGGTGTTTATATACATTACCAACCATTTGTATTAACCTACCAATGTGTCCCACATTCAGAAAGCTCAAGCTCAATCTAATCCCAACTCATATTCGGTCAAAGCAAAGGGTAATAAAGATGTATTATTTATATTTTCCCCACCCTAGTTAAACCAGATACTCATATATCCCAAGAATGATGGATTTGAATGGATAAGTGTAATAGTTGAGCATTTATTCTTCTACTATTTCTTCTATTTTTTTTTCATTTTCTTTTCTTTTCTTTTTTTTCTTTTTTTTTCATATATATATTTGGTTAATTTTAACTATACTTACCAACGGACATCATCAGAGGCATTCTTTCACAAGGTCTTACCCCCGAAATCATACGTGAGTGTTCTACCCGCGAGATCCGGAACATCATCAGAGGTATTCTTTCACAAGGTCTTACCCCCGAAATCATACGTGAGTATTCTGTCCCTTCACTCTAATTCATTAACCGCTTTATTACCTAATATGCTCAAAAGATGGAAAAATGGGGCGCCGTTATTTCTCGGATTTGCTTTCGCAAAAAGATCATAACGTGCAGTTTATTCTCAGGATATATAAGTTTCTAATCTAAAAAGGTCTTTTTCCTCCTAATCATCAGTTTCAATCTCACTCTAACTCCTAAAATGGGAACCCACTAGCAAGCTAATTATTTACATATTTATACAACAATAAACACAATGGGATAATTAAGCTTTACTAAATCAGCTGGGCCTACCGACACATCACGAATTAGATATATTTTCCATTCTCTCCTTTTCTTACCACTTTTCCCTTTTCTTTCCTTATTTTTATTTTTGAAAATTGACTCCCAATTGTACTATCATTTTCCATGTACCGGCAATTTTCCCAAAACTTTTTTTTCAATTTTTCACTTTTTTTTTTTATTTTTTTTAAGACACAAAAATAAAAACACAAAACATGTTATTCCCCTCCCCACACTTGAGTTCAACATTGTCCTCAATGTGAACAAAGAAACAACAAAAATAAAGAAGAACAAAAAATAAACGCAGTTGCAAAAGTAAAGACACAAGAGTATGGAAAGAGTACATCGACCTGATTATAGCTGAAACATCTTGAAATAGCAGGCGCTCCCGTAACTCCTCCCCACACTTGAACTCTGCCAAGCAAACTACAAAACTACAAACACACTAAAAAAAATCATATGCAAATAATACAAATCCTAAAACTCACTTTCGTAGGAATCACGGTTGCATTTAGCGTATGCAACAAGCCTTGTAAACCCCTCGGTAGCCCGAGTGGACGAGTGAAGTCTCGTGAGGGTTTCTAATGAACACACCCACAAAGTTCTCGGGTTGCCTCCCAGAAGCACCAAAATAGTCACATTTTTTCTAATATAACCTCATGATCCAATATGAAAATGTGGCAGACCTGTCAATATCATTTATAGCTATAAAAAAACTCAGCATACAGACATTTGTTTGAACCATCTGATGTTGAAGAACAATCTAATATGAATTATTGCTGTCGGAAAAAAAGAAAAAAAAGAAATATATTAGAAAGTGAAATGTTTTGTATGTGTTTGACTTAAATTAGTTTGCGTAACTTTGCTGCTAGATTATATACGCTGCTATCAAATTCGATCTAGCCTTGTTATTGATTAAAATCTTCAAATTAGCTATGGGAACTAATATAATTTGCAGCCAAACAAAAGAAGCGATATAATCACCATGAGTTTTAGCTCACTATAGCTTATAATTGATGTTCGATCCATCTCCAAGGAGCCTAAAACTATGAAGCAAACCATTCATTAAAATTTAAATAGAGGTTATATAATTCTATGCACTATCAGAAGAAAGCTGCAAAATTCAAGTCCTTAAAGGGTTGCGCTTCTTTAAATCATACCACATTGACCTTCATTGCTTGACTCACAGGTTTAACAAATCCAAAATAATGAACCAATAAAAGTTAATAAAATATCTATAGAGCAATAGTCAGGGTCTAATAACTTTTTATCCATTTACCTGAGTGTTCCACTTGTCATTATGTTGATCGCAATTTCTTTAGCCGCGCTTCAAGTTGCTATAATCAAGAAGAAAGCAAAACATCATAACTTTAAAGAGAAAACAGAATGGGAATGTAAGTAGCTTCTTAGAAACCACCTTGATTACCTGTTCTCTTACAAACCTGAAAACCATATCAATAAGGCATTTTATCCAACACATATTATGCATTCTAAATATGACATATAATCTTTTCCCAGTTATAAAAGTGACCTCAACTTTAACCTCAAAAAGTAAAAAACAATGCTTACAAACACATAAAATTCATACAAAAAAAGTTCCATCAGTTTAAAAAAGTACCTATGGCTCAAAGAGAAACAATCAACACCTGAAATGAAAAAAAAAATGAAAGAAAGAAACGACATTAGATGAATCACGCATACAATACAATGAGATAAGAAATAAGAACAAAAGTCAACACCCAATCCAAAGCTTTTAAGGTCAGAATAAAAATGAGAACAAATGGATACAAACATCTACTAATCCAACGCCATTGAAACCAGTAATCCACAAACACGAAAACATACATCAGTGAAATCAAAGTGAATGAAAAACCAAAAAGGAAAAAAAAAAAGAAAAATCTTGACAGCCAACAGGAACTAAAACGAACACATGCAGTAGAATCTAGACAATTATACATGAAGAAGAACATGCATTTACCAAGAACGGAGCAAAAGCTTGCTCAATCAGTACTTAATTACAGAAAAATCAACTTAGACCTAAAACCCGTTCAACAATCACGACAGTTAACAGGAACCAAATCGAACAAATGCAGTGTAATCTAGAGAATTATACATCAAGAGGAACATGCAATTACCAAGAACGGAGCAAATGTTTGCTCAATCAATCCGTAATTACAGAAAAATCATCAGATCGGACCTAAAACCCGATGAAATTAGAAATAGAAAACGACGAATTAAGCAATTTAAACCCTAGATTGAACGTCTGTCGTCGTCGGAATCGCGTCTGCGGTTGGAGTGCCGCCAAAAACTGTCGCACATCTGGGCTCTTAACCCACCAAACTCGCGTCATAGCCACCTACAACGGTAGATGAAGAAGACGACGGCGAGCGGACGCAATCGGCAAACTTCGCTACTGCAACCAAAGTTCAAAGAATAAGAATCGAAATTGAATGTGGAACATAAAATCGAAGGAGAAACAACAAAAGTTGTTTCAAAGTGTAGAGGAAGAGAAGGTGGAAAGGGTCGTCGATTTAGAGAAAGGAGGAACAACAAAAGCTTTTTGAAGTGGAGAGGAAGAGACAGTGGAAAGGGTCGCCAGATTAGAGAAAGAGAAAGGTGAGCATGACAAATGGAGAAAACCCTAAAGTGAAAGAGAAAGAAACGTGATGAGTCTTCCAGACCATTCTGAGGACTAAAATTGTTAATAACCAAAAGAAGTGTGGTGACTTTAAAAGAAAGAAAAAAAAACACTATTCACCATCAATTTGCTTTGTATATTTTATAAATTATGTTATTAGTTTTAAGTAATTACAACATAGTTGATATTTATGAAATTCACATTATGAGAAAATCTCTAATATTTTGAGATAGTGAAGTTTTATTAGATATGTTTGTTTGTTATCTAGAATGAAAAAAATAAATATAAAGAGTAATTATTTTTTGGTATTAACTAAATATAAAAATCCATTTTTTAAATAGTGAGGTCCTAACTTTTTACCAAAAAAACACTTCACTTTTGATCTTTTAACACTTCTTCACTTTTGATCTTTTACATTACACCCCCCCCCCCCCGTTCTCGCTCTCTCTCTCTCTCACGCTACAGGTTAGGTTTGTTCTCACGCAACCTCCCATCTCTCGCTGTCTACTCTCCTCACTCACACTCGGTCAACAGAGTACGGTGTTAATAACGGGTGTCGTGACCGTTACAAATAATCCTAACTACCTATAGACAGGGTAAGTCGGGTATCAATCCAGGGGAGTTGGTGGTTATTAGCGACTCTAATTATCTAACCTAAATTACTGTCACTAACTTAGATTAACTAAACTAACCTAAATACTGAAAATATAAAAAGTTGCCTCTTGGCTGTTGAAATTGATTTATATTAATTCTAACTTATATTAGTAAAAAAACAATTACTTAGGATCCGGGTTAGTGAATTACCGATCTCTCTCTTCGGGAATCTAACCTAGAAATCACATAGACATGATCGTGTACTTGTTTAACCAACCCAAACAATTATTTAACATGCACATACTTAGTATAGTCCTAGAGCTATGCTCAAAGAGGTAGTCCGGGAGCGGGGGGTACGTACACGACAAGCAATTGCAATGATTTATCAAACGAACACTAGAATCAAAGATTGTCACAGATCAATAATTCTATCTAAGCAATTAGAACCTTAGATTAAAACCAAAAAAACACTAACCGTTCACCCAAGTAATCACCGGTTGTTAGCCGCACATCGCAATCATCACCGAATCATTCAGAAACAAGAAAAACTATAAAAAACTAACAAAGGTTCGTTCCCAGTCGGCTCTGGCCGAAAAAACGAAGTTAAAAAACCTAAAAACGAAGTTAAAGTGTTTAAATACGAGCCCCGATCGAAATTTGCGATTTTTAACCGACATCGTCCCCTCGCGTGGCGCGAGAGTTTTCTCTTAATAATGTCGCGCCACGATCCGCCAATTGCATCCTATTTCCAATTTGTGAATTCCGCTGAATTGCATTCACACTTGACAAATATAATTAATCTGTCATCACGTGGATCCCATGTGCACTGTTGTTCAGTCCATTCTTGATTCATAAGTTTTGCTCCTTTAAAATTCCTACACACAAAAACAAACATCACAAATCTTTCATTCTTGTTTCGTAAAACTGAGGTAACAATATTTTTTTCTTTTATTCTTTTATTTATTTATTTTAAAACAATAAATAATTAGAATAAAATAATTCGAACTTAACTCTCCGATCGGTGTAACTCGTTTTCAACATAATATTATCAAATTTAGCTCATTCACATCATAACATACTCAACACCAAAACTATTTATATCAGTATCTTTTGTACTCAACTTGGTGTGTATAGGGATTGATTAATATAGAATAATATGCATTTTTAAGCCACTCATCACATCCCCACACTTATCTTTTTCCGTCTCGGAAAAACTGTCATAGAATCATAATCAGGAAATCAATCTCATAACCATTTAACCTTTTAATTTATCCACCGATTCAATTCCACAAACCATAATGTAATCACATGAACTAACTGCAATTGCCAATATTTCGGTCCGACTAAACCCAACCACCGACCTTTTGTTTCGCCCCCATGTGTTTATGAAATTACCGAATAGAAGTTCAGTCTACCTACGGGTCCCACTAAAGAAAGATCAAGTTCAACCTACTCCCGAGTCAAATTCAGTCAAAGTAAAGGGTAATAAAGATTAATATTTTAAATTTTCCCCACCCTCCTTAGAGAAGATACTAAGATGTCCAAAGAATAATGATTAAGATAGCCTTAACATGTTGAGCATTTATTTTTCCACTATTATTTTTTTTTTCATTCTTCATTTTCTTTCTTTTTTCTCTTTTGTTTTTTTTTTTTTTTTTGTAATTGGTTAATTTTAACTATATTTACCAACGGACATCATCAGAGGCATTCTTTCACAAGGTCTTACCCCCGAAATCATACGTGAGTATTTTGCCCGCGAGATCCAGAACATCATCAGAGGCACGCACCACGGGATACTATCCTTAGTTTGTACATGAGTATTTTGTCCCTTCACTCTAAAATTATTAACTAATTTATTTACCTAATATGCTCAATTGACTATTCTAAGGACATAGAAGTATCTAACCTAAGTGGTCTTTTTCCTCCTAATCATCAGTTTCAGAATTTCTATCACCTCTAGAATGGGAACCCACTAGCAGACTGATTAGCATATTTATACAACAATAAACACACAGGCTATTTAAGCTACTCCTAGGTCAGCTGGGCCTACCAACACATCACAGATTAGTCATGTTTTCCATTCTCTCATTTTCTACCACTTTTCCCTTTTCTTTCTCTATTTTTATTTTTGAAAACTGATTCCCAATTTACTATCATTTTCCATGTTTTGCAAGTTAATCCAAAGACATTTTTCAGATTTTTCAAAAAAAAAATTTTGGATTTTTTATTTTTTAATTTTAATTTTTTTTTTTAAACACACACAAAAAAAAACACAACTAAAGTGTTATTCCCCTCCCCACACTTGAGTGACACATTGTCCTCAATGTGTTAAAAAGAACAACAAAAATAAATAAGAAATAAAACAAAGAAATAAGAAGAAATATAAATAGGAAACGTACCGGGTTCGAGCAACAAAAGAAAGCAAAAATATCTGGTCCCTGAGAGTGTTGCGTGTCGCGACGATTCACTCCACCTCCCTCGCGGGTCGCGGGGGAGCTATTTGACAGAAAGTTTGGTCTATTTATTGGACTTAAAATTTTTCTACCGTTAACCAAGACTTGTAACTTTCATGCCAGAACAATTCCACTATATATATAAGCCTAAACATACCTGGAATCTTCATTTTGCTCAATTTCATTACCCAAAACCGTCCAATTCCTGAAAAACACAAAAACACAAAAACTAAAAAAATTTAAACCAACAAACACACATACCTCTGGGTTGCCTCCCAGTCAGCGCTAAATTTATGGTCTTCAGCCAGACCCTTCTTCCTCCATCACGGTGGCTTCAATCCACATTTACCGACCGAGTTCCCGACAAAAGTGTGGTAATTGACACTTCTTCTCAGCCTTTTCAATCCGCACTTACCAAGAACATTACCGATCCACGCTCGGTAGTTCACATGCCTCTTTGATTTTTTGTTTAGATTCGACCTGTGAAAGATATTAAATTGAAAATGAAATGCAAATTTATCATGGATCGAACACTTACCTTTAGAATTGCCCACGTGTGCCCGATAATTGATATGTCGCATTTGCGATTTCACACATGGCACATCCAGATCATCACTGCGGAGTTTTTTCGTTACTGCTTGCCCAACATCTTCCTCCATCACCTTCCTCTTTTTCACCGGCTTTTCCTCAGTCACCTGCACAATAAATAAAGAAGAAGGGTTAAAAGTACCTGTCGGGATCTCAACCTCCTGCTCATCTACTACATCTTCAACCACGATCTTGCAATCCGCTTGTTCCACGCAACTCTCCACCTCTAATGCTATTTCTTCAACAACCTCTACCTTATCATGCACCACTTCTTGCTCAGCCTCAATCACCTCATCAATCGCCTCCCAAACTTCTTCTTCACATTCTGATAAACATATGTCTTCATCTAGGTTTAAACAATCAGTTTCTTGTACGGGAAGACTTGTAACCTCTTTTTCCGCCATGGTGGAGTCAATCTTTGATTCTTCAACTACTTGATGGATTGGTGTGGTATTAGCCTCCACAACCGCTTCCTCGATTTGGGACAATAACCACTTCTGTTTTGCTTGATATTTTTCAATAGATGACAAGAGCGAATAAGACTTATCTTTTCGCCGTTCATGTTGAAGAAGATCATACTTGAAGCTTAACAATTCTAACCGACATTCTCGTGATTGATGGGGTTGTGCTAATTCGTGTTCGACTTGGGATAAATGAGATCTTCTTCTAGCTTCCTCAATACCTTCAGATTTATAGATTTCAGAACCCGACCATGGTTGTTGCGTTGGATATTCAGAATAATTTGCTTGACTATACTCCTGATGGTCCCGGTATACCTGATATGAGTTATTACACTCGTCCCGATAGCCTGATTGGTAACCTCCTTGAGAATCCAATGGAGGTGCCCTAAATTGCGAGTAAACTGAATTTGGATGTTCAGTTCTCGTTCGTGAAAGTCTTTGAGCAGCTTCTCTTCTGCGTGCATACTCTTCCTCCCTTTGAACTTCGGCTGGTGTCATAACTCTTGGTACCCCGTGCTCAAACCGGATCTGATTCCCTCCTCGGTTGTAAGAGAATTGTGGTACACCCCAAGGAGGTTGGTTATAGTTCTGCTGTGACTGATATTGGGGATACCGGGGATACCTAAGGTCACTCTCGTATTGATCCTCGTAGACTGGTTGAGAATAATTATTCCCAAATCCATCATCATATCCTGCAAACGATTCAAAGTTAGAATTATAATTATTATTAGAATAAACATCATGATTTAAATAATTAGAATTCCTGGATTGGGAATATCCCTGATTGTACGATGATGGAGACTCTTGATATGGATGATATGATTGTGGATCGTCATACTCCTCCTCATCTTCCGAGTCCTCGACAATCCTGATCCCGTAAGGCAGTGTCGGGCAAAATTTGATTCTGTGATAAAAACTCCCGCAATTGTAACACTTTTCCTCTTTCCCCATGTTGATCCTTAAATCTACCTGCAACGATCAAAAACAAAGAAACCAACTGCGTAGTACTGATCGAAATAATTAAATATACGCAATGGAATCAAAGAACATGCAGTTCGGACAAATTTTATGAACTTTTTTTTTTTTGAAATTAAACAAAAGTAATAAAAATTAAAACTTGCAGGAAATAAAAATAAAATCTTTTTTTTTTTTTTTGATGAAAACTAGACTAACAGAATTAAAATTGCAAAAAATAAGAAGAAAATATTTTTGTTTTTTTTTTCGAAAAGACAAAAATATAAAACAATAACGAAATAAACAAAAACTAAAAGTCACTAATAAGCGCACGTACTCCCCGGCAACGGCGCCAATTTAATAACGGGTGTCGTGACCGTTACAAATAATCCTAACTACCTATAGACAGGGTAAGTCGGGTATCAATCCAGGGGAGTTGGTGGTTATTAGCGACTCTAATTATCTAACCTAAATTACTATCACTAACTTAGATTAACTAAACTAACCTAAATACTGAAAATATAAAAAGTTGCCTCTTGGCTGTTGAAATTGATTTATATTAATTCTAACTTATATTAGTAAAAAAACAATTACTTAGGATCCGGGTTAGTGAATTACCGATCTCTCTCTTCGGGAATCTAACCTAGAAATCACATAGACATGATCGTGTACTTGTTTAACCAACCCAAACAATTATTTAACATGCACATACTTAGTATAGTCCTAGAGCTATGCTCAAAGAGGTAGTCCGGGAGCGGGGGGTACGTACACGACAAGCAATTGCAATGATTTATCAAACGAACACTAGAATCAAAGATTGTCACAGATCAATAATTCTATCTAAGCAATTAGAACCTTAGATTAAAACCAAAAAAACACTAACCGTTCACCCAAGTAATCACCGGTTGTTAGCCGCACATCGCAATCATCACCGAATCATTCAGAAACAAGAAAAACTATAAAAAACTAACAAAGGTTCGTTCCCAGTCGGCTCTGGCCGAAAAAACGAAGTTAAAAAACCTAAAAACGAAGTTAAAGTGTTTAAATACGAGCCCCGATCGAAATTTGCGATTTTTAACCGACATCGTCCCCTCGCGTGGCGCGAGAGTTTTCTCTTAATAATGTCGCGCCACGATCCGCCAATTGCATCCTATTTCCAATTTGTGAATTCCGCTGAATTGCATTCACACTTGACAAATATAATTAATCTGTCATCACGTGGATCCCATGTGCATTGTTGTTCAGTCCATTCTTGATTCATAAGTTTTGCTCCTTTAAAATTCCTACACACAAAAACAAACATCACAAATCTTTCATTCTTGTTTCGTAAAACTGAGGTAACAATATTTTTTTCTTTTATTCTTTTATTTATTTATTTTAAAACAATAAATAATTAGAATAAAATAATTCGAACTTAACTCTCCGATCGGTGTAACTCGTTTTCAACATAATATTATCAAATTTAGCTCATTCACATCATAACATACTCAACACCAAAACTATTTATATCAGTATCTTTTGTACTCAACTTGGTGTGTATAGGGATTGATTAATATAGAATAATATGCATTTTTAAGCCACTCATCAGGTGTACAGTAGGGTTTACCCTCACCGTGCTTTTTCCCCCTTTTATGTCACCTGCTCCCCGATTCATCCATGGATTTCTTCATCATCTTCTCTGGTGAGTTCCTTTTTCGGTTGTAGGTTTTTGTTTGGATCGATTTTCGGTTTTTTGTTTGTGTATTTGCTTGCACCGGTTTTCTAATTACCTCCTCCAAAATTAGCAGAGATTGAGATAGAGACGACGATGCATTTTTCCCAGGTTGGTTCTCCTTTTTGTTTCAGTTCAGCTCGCTTCCTCAAGCTTAGCTTCGTTTTTACCCGATTCCATCGTATCTACCCTTGATTAAACATACGCCCTTATATGTGATTCCATAGGTACAATCGGGCAATTCCATCAATTAAACTTGTGGGTGGCGTTTTCAGGCGATTCCATCATTTAAATATTGATTACAGTTGTTCTTCAAAGTACATCTAGACCGATTTTTTTTTTTTTTTACCAAAAGGGGGCTGGGGACTTGGGGGAGGGGGGCTTCATGCTGCATCCCTTTTTTTAAATTGCACCTTTGTACAAATTTTATTGATTTCTCTTTTTGTGTTGTGATAATCTGCTTCAGATTTTGTACACAAAAGGGAGTCACTGTTCTTTTTTTTTAGGATAAAAGGATGTGTTGATTTCTCTTTTTGTGTTGTGATTATTTTTGTGTTGTGAATATGTGCTTCAGATTTTGTACACTAAAGGGTGTCATGCTGCATACCTTTTTTGAAATTACACCTTTGTACAGATGTTAGATCAGTTTGACTTTTTTATGCTTCCTGTTAATTTTTTGGATTGATTTCTCTTTTGTGTATGATTGTGATCATGTGCTTCAGATTTTATACACTAAAGGGAGTTGGATCAGTGGCAGCATAAATCTATGATGTTTTAAGTTAAAGTTGTATAGATGTGTTTAACAAATTGTCATGTTTAGGCAGAGGTTGGAGGTCAATGATGGTCAAATACATGAGCTTGGAGGCAAACAAGTAAGTAAATAAGTATTCATAAATTTAAGTCAGATTCATTAATTGCTTAATTTTCTGAAAGTAGCTGTTGTGGCATTTTATTTTGTCATTTTTGTGTTAATGAGTAGATCAAAGTATATTTTCAAATTGGTTGATTATGGTTGCTGAATCACAGATTTCAGGGTTTTTCCTAAAAGATTAATGGAGGGAACAAGGGTTTCATATTGTAAGCCTTCCCATTCTCTCATCTCTTGCAAATTATGTATGAATGGAATGCATTCAAGTAAGTTATTTGATTGGTAATATATGCACTTGATGTGGTATGTGTTAAATCTGAACCTGATGTTTAACAGGAAGTTGAACAAGGAACACAAGTTTTCATCATAAGCTATAGCCACTAAAATCTTTCCAAGTTAGTAACTAATCTAAAAGCCTTAAAGTTAAAGCTCTTACAAAATTCTTGAAACAATTTGATGATTGATTAAGTTAAATATAAAATGGGATTTGATTATAGGTGAGTGAATTTAAAGGATTGAAGGTTGCTGAAAGATTATAGCAAATTTACATTGTTGAAAGCATCTAAAAATCAATTTGTTTATTACGTGATTCACTCTACCTGAGTGAAGAGAAGACTAGGTTGAGAAAAGTGGGTACTGTGGTTCATGAGGTATGTCTTGATTTTCTATATATTTTATTGGTCTTTTGTTGTATGTTTCATTGTTGTTTGTACAAAGAAA
>JBCNJP010005678.1:0-33248 GCA_039602395.1 Deinandra increscens subsp. villosa
TTTTAGCCTCATATGTATTTTTCATAATTTCATTACCTTCAAGTAGCATCTCTTTCAGCAAAACTAAAAGTTCATTACAAAAATTATCTGATCCTCCATGCTTAGTCTTCAAGTTCAGTAGTTCAACCAAGGCAGATAACTTTGTGAAGGTACGACATCCTTCATACAGGGGCTTCTCAGCATCCATGAGTAGTTCTTGAAACTTATAATGGCCCCCAGTGAAATGTTCTTCAGTAGCTCTGACCATTTCTATTGTTTCTGATGCATCAAATGGAATTCCAGAATTGAAAAATGACTCCGTGTGAAGCTCCTCTCTTGCGGGCTCGTGTTGCTCTCCATGTTTAGTCCACCTTGTATAAGTCAGATCGAATCCCTTAGAGTACAAATGCATTTCTACATCGTAAATAGGATAATATTAATTGTTTACACAATTAGCACAGGGACATGGAATTTCTGTCTCCTTCAAATTGGTAACTGCAAACTCTAAGAATGAAGAAACTCCATTGGAATATGATTTCGTGGTTTTATTAGTTGTCATCCAAGACTTGTCAATGTTTGTGTTATCTAACAGATACACAGACAGATTTAGAGAAAAACCCTAGAAAGTTAGAAAGAATGGATAATTTATTAGAGATCGAGGTAGGGCAGAATGATAATTCGGTCGATTAATGATCGATGGAATAATGGGGAGTGGGTAATTGGGGAAATTGAGTGTGTGATTTGGAATTTTTAAATTAATTCACTCAATAATCCGTCGATTTTAGAATTTGTGGGCCCAGTTAAGACTATATTTAAATAAATTGTGTAATATTGTATATTTTGGTAGTTCCGGATTGTTGACATTCATCCGGAATGGATGTTCTTCCGAACATAAAACAATTGTGACCCAAATTTCAAAAACCAAACGGTTTAATGAGTTTTACTATAGGGGTAATTTAGACCTTCAACCACTCTAACGGCTAGTTTCCCTTTTCCATAGTTTATTTGAAAATTCCAAACCTTAAACCATTCTATATAAACAACTTAAGATATATATATATATATATATATATATATATATATATATATATATATGTATATATATATATATCAACAACTAATTTCGACCATCAATTTTATACTCTTTGATCAAGATGAAAACAGAATGGACCAGGAAGGAAGAAATAGAGTTGTACGAAGCCTCGATGGAGGTAAAGTATAGAGACTATATGTTGCCTACAAGCCCTCCCCTAAATAGTACGTTTCTTTCTCTTTAATTAATTATTACCAATTATTTGATGTTTACCAATCAATTATTAATTAATTCTATGTTTACCAATCAATTAGGTGACAATGATGAAAACACAGTACTCTTTTGCTTTGATGTTAGCATAAAGTTTCATATTGCTATGAGCCGTTATGAGGTGTACCGTGACATGGGAATCCCAAGATTGAAATGGATAGACATGGACCAGAAAATCAAAACATTCAACAGGACATACAAAGATAATGAAGAAGTACGATGCAAGTGGGTTCGGTCGAACAATGCGCTGGATCAATACCGACGTGAAACCGGAACCGATTTCAAGCTTGTGCCAGTCTGCCATTTGATTACCAACTTTTTAAGAATAACTGTGAGGATACAAAACTAGTCAATGAAACAATGTTTAATTTTGAATTTCAAACTATATTTTAATTTACTGTTGAATTTATTGTACTTTTATTTGCATTTTCATTCGGAATGAATGTTCTGTCCATGTTTAAAACAGTTCAGACCCATTTACTATATCTAAATGAATGTTCTTCCGGAAATAAGTAGGTTTGATAACTTGTTCCGGATTGTTAACATTCCTCCGAAAGGAATGTTCTTCCAGAAATAAAACAGCTGAGACTCATTTACTATGTCTGACCAACATTAAATCTCAATGCATTAACTGTCTTGGACCTCTCCCACTTACATTACACTATTTCTCTATAAATTCAAGCTCCCCTCTCCCAGCAATATCACATCAAATTCAGTCTTCTTCTCCCAACTACATCAATCACAGCAAGATGGAGGTCGTTACTACAAGCATTGATGCACAGCTCAACGAAGTTACCCGTCAATTACGAGAAGATCTCCAGAACTAGATGATTTTTTTCCCACCAACCAACCCATGTACTAACTGAGGAAGAAAACCTTGTAAATCAAAAAGTTGATTTACACAGAGCCAGTCTTGAGACACTTAACAAGCTTAAGGCTGATGTTCTTAAAGAGACGGCTACTATTGCCCGTAGGGCCGCTGAATACAACGGAACTCCTTGAAGAGGGGGTTGTGAGGGTCAAGTGTTTAAACCAAATATTTGGTTTTAGTTTGATTCTATAATATCGTCAATTTTATATAAATGTCACTTAATTTTTTGTTAATTCCACTCAATTGAGATCGTGTGACACTAATTTTAATTTTATTTTCTAAACGTGTTGAACTAATTGCATTTTAACTTTGAGACGTGTGAAAGTAATTATTTCACTTTAATCTTGAAAAATTAAACCTTTGGCATACTCAAATGCACTCTAGTACTGATTAGACATAAGACCTTTGGCATACCCTATGATCTAGTATATAATCATGATTATGAACTATTTCTCACCACAATCCTTATCATCTACTATTTCTCACCCCCATCCTTATAAAAAAATTATCAAAAAAATGGCAGCTTTCGGAACTGTGATCGAAAACAACATGCAACTAAAGATTGTCGAGTTACTAAACCAGTACAACTTAATGTTGACGACGGAGAGAGATTATCTGAATCAAGGTAGGACTCTCCTGATGCAAGTGCTTTCCGAGCCACCGAGTCCATTTCGCTACCAGATGGTGAATTTCCTGCTTGAAGAACTGGAGAAATGCAATGCCGGGTCTGAAAAGCAGGCACATTTGAGTAGGGATGCAGTTGAGCGCCATTTAGAATTAATGGCGGAGATGGGAACAAGGTTTCCTTGAAGATCGTCTGGCTGCATTTGCTCTGTTTTAGAATTAGAGATGTAAATCTTTTGGAATTTTTTTGTATGAGATCTCAGTATATTTATATTATTATATGAAATTTTTTGAATGGAAACTAATATTGGTTTGCACAATCGATATTTTGATCAACAAAAACCCTAAATGCACAAAACAGAGATGGTCAACATAAACCCTAAGCCTAGTAAACTGTTTGCACAATCTGCATTCCATCAACAACATATAATATCAATTTTGCTAAACCTTAATCTATCTGCACAATCTTCATTGCGATCATCAAAAACCCTAAACCCCAAAAACAGAGCGGATTGGATCAACATAAACCTTAAGCAAGGGTCTGATTACCCGTTTATCCAATTAATCTGATTTGTTTAAGTTATTTTAATTTGAATATGTTTTTTTGTCATAAATGAAGTTGGTGTTCAGATCTTCTCAGTTTAAAAATTTTTAAAAAAAATTGCACAAGATTTTTGATTTAAAATATTTGTTAAAAAATTAGATAATTTGGGGTCAAACGGTTAGTGGGACCAATTAATGGAGGGTCAGTTATGACCTCTGATGGTTAGTTATAAACAATGAGGGTCAGTTAGGACCAAGAGTCTCAATATGGTGTGTATATAACCAATGAGGGTCAGTTATGAACAAAGAGTCCCAATATGGTGTGTATATAACCAATAAGGTGTCTATAGGACCAATAAGGTGTACATAGGACCAATAAGGTGCGTTTAGGATCAACGAGGGCCAATAAGGTGTTTTTAGGGGCAATAAGGGTCAGTTAGGACCAAAGAGTCCCAATATGGTGTGTATATAAACAATAAGGTGTGTATAGGACCAATAAGGTGTACATAGGACCAATAAGGTGTGTTTAGGCGCAATGAGGGTCAGGTAGGACCATGTGTATAGGATTAATAAGGTGTACATAGGAGCAATAAGGTGTGTTTAGGACCAATGAGGCCCAATAAGGTGTGTTTAGGGGCAATGCAAGTCAGTTAGGACCAATGAGTCCCAATAAGGTGTGTATATAACCAATAAGTTGCGTATAGGACCAATAAGGTGTATTTAGGACCAATTATGGTTAGTTGGGAACAACGAGGCCACTAAGGTGTATATAGGACCAATGAGGTCAGTTAGGACCAACGAGACCCCCTTAAGGTGTATTTAGGGGAAATGAGGGTCCGTTAGGACAAACGAGGCCCAATAAGGTGTGTTTAGGACCAATGAGGGTTAGTTAGGATCAAAGAGTCCCAATAAGGTGTGTATAGGATCAATAAGGTGTATTTAGGACCATTGAGACCCACTAAGGTGTATATAGGACAAATGAGGGTCAGTTAGGACCAACAAGGCCCACTAAGGTGTATATAGGACCAACGAGAGTCCGTTAGGACAAACAAGGCCCAATAAGGTGTGTTTAGGACCAATGAGGGTCAGTTAGGATCAAAGAGTCCCAATAACGTGTGTATAGGACCAATAAGGTGTGTTTACGACCAATTATAGTTAGTTGGGGCCAATGAGGGTCATTTAGGACCTATGATGAAGAATTAAGACTAGTGATGTTCACTAAGGTCTACATAGGAACAATAAGGTGTATTTAGGATAAATAAGGGTTAGTTGGGACCAATAAGCTAGCAGGGTCAGTTAGGACCAGTTATGGTGAGTAGAACCTGTGATGATAAGTAAGGACCAACCAGTGCCCATACGGTGTATTTAGGACCGATGAGGGTCAGTTAATGCCAATAAGGCCCAATAAGGTGTATATAGGACCAATAAGGTGTGTTTAGGACCAATGATGCTTAAGACCGGCTAGTGGTGGTGAATTGTTAGGACCAATTAATAAGGGTCACTTAAGACCAATGATGTTTGTTAGGAGGTATGAGGCCCAATATAGTGTAATTAGGACCAATGAGTAGGGGTGTGCAAGAATTCGAAAAGACCGACTCGAAACCAAAATAACCGAAAAAACCGAATCCAAATAGAAACCGTCGGATTTGGATTGAACTTTTCTAAAATCCGAAATTTCGGATCGGTTTCAGTTTTAGCTAAAAAGAAAATCTGAAAAAACCGAACCGATCCATTTAATAATTGAAGGGTTTCAAATTAAAATTTTATTTATAATCATTAGAATCTTCGAGTCTTTGTGATTAGATCATTATGCAACTTTAATTTTTGTTTGAATGTCGTTTGAGTGTTTGAGATTAGATCTTTAAGGATTTGTTTGATTTTGTATTGTTATGCAACATTATGGATCCTTGAGTTTTTAATATTAAATCGTTAAGGATTTGTTTGAATATATTTGTTTGAGATTGGGTCATTTTGCAACGTTATGAATTTTAAAGTTTTATTTTGAATGCAATTAGTAGTCAGTTAATCTATAATTAAAAAATAAGTAGACCAAAATTTAATATTATTAGTTTTATATTTTCAGTCCAAAAGTTCATATGGATTTTAATCCGAAAAAACCGAATCCAAACCATAAAACACTGAAATCCGAAATCCATGTGACCGAAAAAACTGAATCCGAATGGATTTGAAAATTGTAAAAACAAAAGTTCGGTTTTGGATTCGGTTTTAGCCAAAATCCGATCCAAACCGATCCATTCACACCCCTACCAATGAGGGTACAACTATGCCCGATAGAGTTTAATTATAGGACCGACGAGGGTTACTTGGGACTTTGATATATAATTTAATACAACACATTGCGAAAGATATTTATATATATATATATATATATATATATATATATATATATATATGTATGTATGGGAACAATCCATCCTTTATATGTGTGTATATATATATATATATATATGTGTGTGTGTGTGTATATATGTATTTCACATCTTTCTTCACTTTACGTATATAAATTCTTATTTGTTCAATATTCCATTTTCCAATTAAAGATCATTTTAAAGGTATGTTTAAAATACTATTATCTATGTTTAAAATTAATTTATTTTTTAATTATGTTAAATACAAGAAATGTTGTAACGTCCTTACTGGTTGAGATACTTTCACCCGGATCGATTTAATCTCCAAATTACTTCCCACCATTTTTCAACTTTCCCCAAAAAAATTTCACTAACCCAAATTCATTGATCAGTTGCTATTCCCTCTCACCAAAATTCCTTCACCAAAACGATTCATCACTCTCTTCTTCCTTCTCATTGAAAATTCCTCTACAGGATTTATCACATTGTCATCTTCAGGAGATCACTACCTAATTCCCATCAGTATTAATTTCACTATCATCATCAGGAGATCATTTGTTTCATCTCAATTATTTCATCTTAATTATTCCATCGCATTTATTTCATTTTCTATTTATTTCATTTCAGGATTCATCTCATTTACAATGGATCATGAAGGTGAAGCATTGAAGGATCTTAATGATTATTCAAATAACAGTGAAGGTGAATACAATGATTAATTCACAAGAGAGTGAAGCAGCTGATGATTATTCACAAGACAGTGAAGAAGAGTAAATGGATAACAATGAGGCCCAAGTCGACGACCTTCCTATAGTTACTGAGAATGAGGAAGCCACAACCTCTGCTTCCCAAGCAAACAGGAAAGGGTTGACGCGGTTGGTAAAGTGGCGTGTCAAATTTCAGAAAAATGGAAAATGGCCACTAACATTTGATGTAGTGGGAAGGATTGGCAGGGAGCATAGACCAAAATTTTCGAGTTTTATGGGAGACATTGTAAGGTCAGAGGTTGGATTGAGGTATCTTCAATGGAGGAAGGTGCCAAAAGAGGACAAGGACAAGATGTGGGCATGGATTCAGGTAATGAAACGGATTAAACATTTTCTCATATTAAGTTTGTTATTGAATTCCTTGTGACTAAAAAATCCTGTCATATGTTATTTTTTCAGCAATTATTCAAAATTGATGACTCTCAAATGGGTGCTATAATGGTACGGCTTGGTGGGTTGCTAAGGAGTTTTAGAAGAAAGATGTTCGAAAAACACATTCGTCACAACCTAGCAAAACCCACCGTGCTTTAGAAAGTTCCAAATATGTATCGCACTATTGTGAAAAAAGAAGATTGGGACAGATTTGTAGTATATACAAAATCTAAAGAATTAAAGGTTTTTATTCAATTCAAAATGCAGATTTCATTAAGTAAGCTAAGTGTTAATTAATGATATTATAATTTTATATCCTACTGTTCCGTTGGAATGGTTGCGTCACAGAGTGCAAAACAGGTTCGAGCACAGTATGCTTTTGATCATAAAATGAGACGGAGATGATACGTCTATCTGAAAGAAAACTTGGTAATAAGCTAAGTGTGTTACACCCAGTCATGGTTAAGAACCTGCAATGTATGTTTCAAGTCTGATATATATAGTTCTTATAATACAAGGTACAAAATAAAGAAATTGCAGCTGATGATTTCCCCTCTCGATGGTTTATGTGGAGAAAAGCAAAGGTAAATAAAGAGGGGGAATACAAAACACCTGTGGTGAAGCGCGTAGCAGATGAAATAGTAAGTTTAATTGCTATATATATATACCTAATTATTTACATGTTCTAAACTAACAGCACCTCACTACAATAATTATTGTAGGCCGAGAATGAAACAAAAATAAATGCAGGATCCGTGACCATAGAACCGAGAACGGATGCACTGACATTGGTCCATGGCAAGGAAAGATATGCATACCTAAAAGGAATTAGGTATGGAGTGACTTACCGTAGATATTGGCACTTGGCAGGGTGCTCCAAAAGGGCAATAAAAAGAACGGATCGAAAAACTTGAGTCGGAACTCAAAAATGAAAAACAGCTGTGTGAGAAAAAAGATCGAGAGGTTGAGCCACAATGATAAGCTTAAAGCACAGGATGAAAAACTTAATATGTTTACGGCGTTTATGAACCGCATGATTCAAGAAAAACAACTTAGTGCAGTTGATAAAGCGGTAAATTCTATAAGGGACATATTATATATATATATCTATTACTACTATATAATGTATATTGATCAAAAGGGTATTTTCGTAATTATGGGCGTCTTAATTTTAAGACGCGTATAAATAACAAAGCACAATGTACAACATATAATGCAATC
The DNA here is from genome assembly GCA_039602395.1 of Deinandra increscens subsp. villosa. NCBI lineage: Eukaryota > Viridiplantae > Streptophyta > Magnoliopsida > Asterales > Asteraceae > Deinandra > Deinandra increscens. The sequence continues at coordinate 8,050 of JBCNJP010005678.1, forward strand.
CCAAACCCTTTGAACCGGCGACCAATTCACGATGTAATTTATAATCTCTTTAAACCGGCGACCAGTTTGTTTTTGCTTTTGAAGCGGCGACCCAAACTCAAACCCTTTTTTGCTTTTCTAGGAGCGAATCTCCCCTTTCAGGGTGATATCAGTTTCCTTTCGAACGCGCCAGAATTTCAGAGACACTTTCTTCAATTGTTTGGGTAATCGATGGCATAGGAGAATCAGAGAATCCTTTTCTTTGTAAAAAAAATTGAAATTCAAATATCAAATCTCACTTTTTCGATTTATGTTACCAACGCTCTCTGTCTTTAACCTCTCTCCAGGCTTATGGAGATCGGTCGATCTATCTCGATCTCAATTCAACCCAAATCTTGCCAAGACCTTCAAACCTCTCTATTTGCCTGCTGATTATCGACTGTAAGTATGTAAAATCTAGAGGTGGTTCAATCCAAATTTGTTGATTTCGAAGAGTGTAAATGTGTTTTGATTTTAGGAACAACGTTCGTCTGAACGGTGAATTAATGTGTTCGTGAAGAGATGCGTTCAAAGGATCCAAGTCAAGGTAATCCAGCAGGTGATTTTTGTTCCTTTTTTGTTTTCGCTCTTAAGATCTATGATTTGTTTTTACCTAAATTGTTTCTCCCTGTCGGAGAACAACATCAACGGGTGTGCACACTCATCCGATGTTAGAACTGTTGCTTCAATTTATTCCTGGGTTTCAATTTATTCTTTTATGACCTAAGTATCTGATATTGCGACTGCTAATTGGCTTGATTTTATTTTTAGTTGGGGATTTTGCTTTCCTTGATTGAACTGGGAATGTTGGAACTGCTGCTTCAATTTATTCCCTGGATCATGTGTTATTTTGTGACTGTTGACCTGGAGCGGCTTCAATTTATTCCCGGGATCATGTGTTATAAAATCTCAACTAAACCACAACCACCCCTGAACCCGAATTCTCCCCAGTTTCTTCTTAAACAAGAAGCATATTTATTTCTTCTACCTTTACTGTATTTTTTTCTTTTGAGTATTCCATTATGCATTATAACTACTAAATGCTAATAAGAAAATATGAATTATAGGTAGATAGAAGATACAGAGAATATTACCAGCAGTTGCATATTGTTGAAGCAGCATTAGATGTGGTTTCTGAAATTATTCGTTTGCCTTTAGAAGTAAGAAACTTCAACAACAAAATGTTATAACTAAATGATTTTATTCTATTTAAAGTATTACAGGTACTCATATGATTAAGGAATCAGGGGTAAGCACTTGAAGATGAGCTTCAACACAATTAGAATATCACCTCATGGGTTACTGTTTTGAAAATGAAGACATAAGCACTTGTAGCTGTTCATATTTGTTTCCAGTTACTTTTTGTCTAATTTGAATCAATCTTTTGCATCTTGATCAGGAGATACAAGTAAAACATGGCTTAGAAATTTCTCAGCTAGGTTTATCAGAAAATAGTGGCCACCTATAATGGCAAATGACCAGAGAACAAAACGGCACTGAAGTGCACAAGTAAAACATTCTTATTTTTTTAGCCATATATGCCTTAAGTTTTGCTAAACTGATTTACCTCACAGGTTAGCAAAGGAAAGAGATAACTGGTGTATTCATCCACATTTACAACCATGTGCAGAATATGTTCTGTTGTCATCGAATTTCAAGAAATAGCATTCTATTATTTTTTTGGTTGCTAATAAACTAAATAATTTGAAGGTGGAATTCAGGCTGTATTATCGAACAGTGGAAAGCAGTATCACGTATTCTGTAGGAGATTAGCTGGCCTTAATGACGAGTTCATTTCACATAAAAGTCTAACAGCTGGATTTGATCTCACTTTTGGTAAGAGGATTGAACAAAAGCTCATTGATTATAATCAAGAAACTGAAAGATTTGCAGGTAGTTGTAGTTTTATATTGTTTGCTCTTATCTTAATGGTTTGTTAGTCTTAGTTTAACGTATTAATGTGACTTGATAGGTTACGCGTATGAGGAGTTATCAGAAGTGTATAAATTTATCTAAAGAAACTTAATTTCATTTGTATTTGTTGTGACATACTTGCCAAAGTCAAAAGCAAACAAAAAGAAGAGCCTATGGGAAAATCTAAAGATGACAGTGAAGATGATGCAGTGTCTAAGGTTTGTTCAACTTTATCACTATTGACGTTGCAAATTTTTTATATCAATAAAAAATTCGTCCCATATTCTAGAAAAAAAAAACGTAGCACTTATATCAATTTAAACCAAAAATTTTACTTTCTTATCTAAGGGGCGTTTGGTTAAACTATGTGTAATGTGAATCAATGTATATGTTGCTCAGGGTATTGAAGAACCTCAAGCTGATTCGAAGGATGAAAGTCGTGTGGAATACATTTCATATTGGAAACCAAATATCACTATCAACTTGGTTGGTGATTTTACAAAGTATGTAACTATACTTTTCCAACTTAAATTTCTGTTCATGACTGGTGTTTTGCTCACATGGCAATTCTTTTTAATTGTTCTGCAGGTACTCATTACGTGCTATTCCCCCAAATATCGCTCCTTGTATCTTTTTTTGCTCCATTTTCCAAAAATGAATTCAACTTGGAGCTAAACTTTCACGGTTTGCTTAAAAGACAACCTTAATTCAAAGATTCGATTTGGGTTTTATTACATACGCGTTTTGTTTTTCATCAAATTTTTAGATTTTACAGTGTTCATCTACAATGGTTTCATTTGGATTTATGGAGAACGGCTAATGCGACGGTTTCATGAACCCGAAGATGGTAACAATGGTTTGCGGAATAGATCGAAGAAAGCCGAATACTACCATCCTTCTCCGTTGTTTAGTCGAAAGTATATGAAGTTACTGTATTTGTAAATATCCGATGAACATCCAGTTGTATGTGGTTATCTAATAATTAATAGTTTAACTTTTTTTTGGACGGCAATTAATAGTTTAAATGGATTTACAATTCCAGAATCCAAAAAATTACAGGTATAAAATTACAACTAAATCCAAGAGTTACATTTATAAATTTTGATGTTTTTAAAATGTTAAACAACTTTTACAAATTCCCACTCTTTAGAAATAGAGAAAAGAATTTAGACAAGTTTTTTTTTTTCTTTCACAATTACTTGTCTCACAAATATTATTACTTTATAATTTTTCAAAATTTTATTTATTTAATTATTCATCTTTAAATTTAATATAATCTCATAACAAATAAGTGATTGATAAATGATAACTAAAGAATGTTACGAGAGATTTCAGTAATTTAACATAAAACTTGCACCAAGGATATCTGTAAGGATATTTAACACCTTTTAATTGTTTACATATTATTATTGTTTATTTTGAAATGAATTTTGTTTGTTTTTATCCGACCCTACCTAACCGGATCCATATTATATGATAGACAAAATAATAAAAAATTTCTAACCCCAATTATAATATTTTATAGCTTCGCCAGTGGACATATTCATGTACATAGATTTAATAATCAAGTTTTGACCTTTGGTCCTCGAGAGTTTCTTATTATAAACCTGTGATTTTGTGCAACTTCAAGATCAAAGTCATCACATGAATTTCCATATAATCTTTATTATGGTATGCAATCCGTATTATGTATCAGAAAATTTTATGGGTAAGTATTTCAAACCGCAAAACCTAACTGATGACTGCTTTGGATGATTTCATGGTTTTAAAATGAACCATGAATAGCCTCTACCGAATGATGTTTTCTTTACTTCTTAAATAAGCACATTGCATAAAAACAATAAACACCAAAAAGTTACACCTAAATTTAAGAAACACGAATATGGCGTTGTAAACTGTTGTTGCCGAACGCGCGGACAGAAGACGAGTAACACGCTATACACTGTCGCCGCCGCAACGCGCGGGCACACGACTAGTATATATATATATATGTATACATACCTATAATTAATTATATCATATACTTTACTTTTTATCAATTAATTATTATAAATTATTAAATCATTTTGTAGGTAAAGTTTGCGAAGGCGCCTCTTATTACAACTGTAAGATCTTAAAACAGTTGTAATGAGCATTCCAATGTAAATACAATGGTAATTAAGTATAAATGATTATTGTTGATATGATCGATCTTCCATGAGCGCATATTTATTAAATAATTAACTAATTGAATTGTACGTAGGACATGATCAATTTTGCGCACAATACATCGCGGAAACAATCTCCTCAATCAAACTCATCTTAGAGGTCAGCCGATAAGGTACGGATTTGAAACAGTTCTGAATTTGAGTTGATTCGGAAGATTCTAGTTCATCTGGATGAACATGTGTCTCTAGTTATAGTTCATCCTGATAGTTATAGTTCATTTGGATAGTTAAAGTTCATAAGGATAAGTAAAGTTCATCGGGATAGTTAAAGCTCATCAGGATAGTTAGAGTTCATCAGGATAGTTATAGTTGATCCGGAAGATTCTAGTTCATCTGGATGAACATGCGTCTCTAGTTATAGTTCACCGAGATAGTTATAGTTCATCTGGATAGTTATAGTTCATCAGGATATGTATAGTTCATCAAGATAGTTAGAGTTGTTCTGTAATATAATTAATAACCGTTCCTGCTATGATAAGTTTATACTTCATCCGAGTGGTTATCTGGATAGTTAACTAATGTTTAGTCGGTTATGATCGATTTTAATAATTAATTGAATTGTAGGTATGTTCTGCGACCGGATCACAATACACTCCTCCATCTACAACAGCGTCTGGGCAAAGGGAAAGGGTAACTATTTTAATTTACACAATTGTGTACTTCCTTTATAACTAATTCTCTATGATCATTTAATTAAATGTTGATGTTGTCTTAACGTGGCTGTTCCCACCCTTTGTCCATGTGTATTGGGACAAAAGATCTGATTTCAACAACCCTTTGGCCACTATTTTTTCTAACATATGTGGCTAAAACACAAATATATGTGACCATGTAATACCAAATGCCACAATTTTGATATTTTAACGTGGCCGTTGCCACACTTTGGTCACGCGTATTGGGATAAAAATATATGATTTCAGCAACCCATTTGGGCACGTTTTTTCTAACATATGTGGCTAAAGTACAAATATATGTGACCATATAATATCAAAGGCCACACTTTTGATATTTTAACGTGGTCGTTGCCACCCTTTGGCCACGCGTATTGGGACAAAATGTATGATTTCAGCAACCCATTTGGCCACCTTTTTTTCCAATATATGTTGCTAAAACACAAATAGATGTGACCATATAATACCAAAGGCCACACTTTTTATATTTTAACATGGCCGTTGCCACCCTTTGGCCACGTATTTTTATAATATATATGGCTAAAACACAAATATATGTGACCATATAATACCAAAGGCCATGTTAAACAAACACATGTGGCCGTTGGGACCCTTTGGTCACGCTTTCCGGAAGAATTGTTTGATTACAACAATAAATATTGGTACCCTTTAGCAACGCTTCTAGGTGGCTTCAGCCACTGATATTCTAAAGTGGTCGTATGATACATACGGTGACGGGACCTTTGGTATCGATTGAAATGGACGAAAAAAATGTGGCCAAAGACCTTTGGTCATGTTTTTTTTCGTGGCCAAAGTCCAATTTTGACGTAGTGTGAGACGTCCACAATATTATGGGTCTAGTCTCATGATATTGTTAAACGGGTGTGTGAATGTGGGAAAGGGATATTACGATATCCATTAAGGCTGTGACGAATCAGAATGATCGATCTTCTATTCACATGCTAAAGTATTATAGTCTAAAGCATGCTAGACTAGTGCTTGGTTGATTGTGATGCTCCGTGAAGATTAATCAACTACAACATTCAGGATACACATGAACACAATACTGGATTTGTGTATAGACAAAGTGCAAAGGAAATCCACATTCGGTCTAAGGAATACGGTAAAACTTATGGAAAAATTACGGAAAAGTTAATATTACATAATTTTTGAAGCCTTTAGTAATTCTGACTTCTTCCAGACTCGTGTGGTTCTTTCGGACATATTGTTCCGGACTCGTGTGATTCTTCTAGATAGGTTGTTCTGGACTCTTGTGGTTCTTCCATACAGATTGTTCCGGACTCGTGTGGTTCTTCCAAAATTTCTAGGTTTGTCCTGGATATTAACTTAGATTTATTCTAAGAATGTGATTCGTTAGTTAACAAACTTATGAAAAGGCATGTGTTGCTTGGATCAACTCCAAAGCTTATATGAGGGGATATGAATTAGGTTCAGAATGATGACCTCACTGATACATATGTTGTTCAAATCATGAGGGTCTAAGCGTGATCATAAGTAATGTTACACGAAACTTATCAAAATGCAAGCAATTTGGGGGTGGGGGGGGGGGGGATTCAAGAAACAACCTTGGTAGTTTGAAATCATTTTATGAGAACATTTTCATAACTGTAAAGAAACGGAGAACCTTTCATTACCCCATTTGGATGTCATCCAATAACATTTAATTGTGGGCGTGGCTTATATTTGTTAAATGTTTGGCAAATGAATTGCAAACACATGACTAAGTAGAGTACACAGTAGTCATTAGGATGTGCTCAGCTTGAAAAGCAATAAGAATTTGGTAATCCGAAACTTTTACGGCTAAGTGGATACACTATGATCATAAAGGATTAACTTGTGAGTTAAAGATCACATCACAAAAATCGATCTCGATTGCAAATTATCTTGGTTAGCTTGACAAAGTCAAAGATAATTATTTGGATCCAACAAACCTGCGAGTTGATAAGAGATCAAGTTGTGGAACGAAGCTAAAGCCCATGATAATAATGGTATATGAAGGAAACCCACCTAGTTGATTGGAGATCCCCAGATCTAGGTTCAAGGGACAACCGACTCATATATCTAAGGGTGGTCACTGTGGGGTATAGTTAAGTTATATAAGCTGATATATATAACCCCAAAATTATAAAGGGCGTGTTATAGATAAGAACACTTCCTAGTCCATTTCATATATATCAGTGACATGTGTGAGGTTAAACATTACACGGGTAATGATTTTGTGTAAATCACTATGATCTAAGGCTTTTAATGATATAGGCCAATACACCTTTGTGAAAAGAGAATTGGGGTCACTATGAATAAAATGTGGGGTGCACAATTTTTAGAGGCTTCACAGAACCAAGCTGGTGTTCCATGACCATTATTGGACACAACACTGAGGAGATGACCCGTCTAGGGAGAGTCTCGTGTAAACTTGCATTGTCATCTACTATTATGACGGGTTGATTCAAAGAAATCATGTCCACCAACGAGTTGGAGACTAAGTGTATTTTACAAGGGAGGGTTCAAAGGTTAACACCTACCTATCCTATGCAAGATTTCAACCGTCGAGTTTTCATCGAGAAATTGTGTGTTTTGATCGGTTCTCATTCATGTGGGGATTCTTGAAAATTTAATAATTAATTTGTATATGTTACAAATAATTATTTGATAATTGTTAATTGTCACAAATAATTATTTACTAATTATTAAATTGTGATGATTTTGAAGATGAAATGGAGAGTTATATTAATTCACTATGAGTTACATGTATTAACGTTAGTGAATTAATGGACATAAAGTTGTAGTGTACATACATGACTTTTGTGTCTTGTTCTTCAAACACTTAAGAAATGTCTGTTCTAAAAATCTCATAAGAGAGATCTTCTCAACTTTATCTTTTCCGAATTAAGAGATACACATAATCGGTGAAACCTAGGGTGCGTGGTTTTCTGCGGCTGTTGTATCTTGGGAGATAGACGGGTTCTCGTGTGGAGACCCGGAATCTATTTTAAGGATTTGTGTTGAACATGAATCCTCGCCCACAACCGTCTACATCGTTTGTTCATGCTTGCAGCTTTAGAGGATCAAGAAGACTTTGTTGAAGAACAAGGTTGAAGAACAAGGTTGAAGACACTACTACAAAAAAGGGCTTTCTTGAAGCTTTTTGCGCGTCAAGAAAGGGCCCAGATGACGCGCAAAAAAGCGTCAAGGAAGGTAGGGTCAAGAATCTTCTTGACGCGCAAAATGCGCGTCATCCCGTTCTTGACGCGCGAACGATGACGCTCCATTTATGACACTCAATGCGCGTCATAAAATGCATGTCAAGGAAGCCACCGTCATAAATCTGCTTATGACACGCATTTTTGCGCGTCATGGATTTATAAAAAAATAAAAAAAATATTCTAATAGAATCACTAATTTCTATATTAAATGACAATTAACCTAATAATACAAAATAAAAATACAAATAAAGCAAAATAATGCATTTCATATATATAGCAAACATTACAAAGTTAACATAGTTTACAAATGTGTCCGGTATGCTAACAATAAACATATAATAATAAATCTAACACCATATCATTTTCCTTAGCATTCTTACAACATTTTATGTTGACCGCATCTTTAAAGTCTTCAGTCTAGTCTCTAATCTTTGTCATTCCTTAGCATCCATTGGTGCGTTTTGACTCGTTGAGCTTGTTTTGGTCATATCTTGGTCACACGAACTCGGATTGGGATGATTCAAAAAGCCAAGAACTCGTATCCATGTCCTTTACCATATCATCCAGCTAAATCAGTCGAAATAAGTTGCTACAGTTTCCAGTAATTGCAGCTGTAACCTGACATGTTAGTTTTGACCCGTTAAGCTTGTTTTGGTCATATCTTGGTCACACGAACTCGGATTTGGGTGATTCAAAAGCCCATAAATCCGTATTAAAGTCCATCATATTGTTCAACAGTAGTCCCTGTTAGATACAGAGGTGAAATACAGCAGGTAGCAGAGAACATGCATATAAAATTGACTATATAGTTACAAACAAAGCAGGTTGGCAACATGTAAATATTTTTTTTATCTAGCATAGCAAAACAAACCGTTATGCAATAGTGGCAAGGATGTTCAACTTCTATACCAGTCGCCACAGCTATTAGATACCGGATTATTGCATTAAAACAACTTTTCCTAACTAGATGAGCACATAAAGGGTGTGGCATGATGAATCTGACTAGAAAAGTCAAAATAAATCTCAAATTGACAGATATCAAAATGCAACCATGTATAATCAAGAAATCAGTTAGCTGAAAATCAACCATGTATAATTAAGAAATCAGTTAGCTTACCAGCTCTCTCTATTCTTATCCTTGGCCTCTTTTTCGTATATTGTTCGCTCATCAACTTAGACATTAAGATAAAGTATATGGCCTCCAAGGGTTGACATTCCAGCATCTTTAACCCATATGACAAAACAGAAATGCATCAGATGAAGAATCATCAAACCAATTAAGTCAAATGAACATTCATTAGATTCATACAACTAAACACAACCTCTAGGTCATCAATTATTCTTGCAACAATTATACTATACATATAACATTACATACTGTTATCAGTTACAAAAGCTGACTAGCTAAAATCAACTGGCATATATTCTGCAAATAAACCCTAAAAAAAGGTTCATCCAAATCAAATCAGAAACTCCTAGGGTTAGGGTTAGTAATAAAAATGAATCAAATGTAAATCATGAACTTACAAACTATAGTGGACGACGGTGGCAATCAAAATCAGAAACCCAGTCGATTTTGCAGTGAACGAGTACAGAGGATTTCGAAGTGTTCGCCATTGGTGCTGCTATCACCTGAGAAGCTGGACCAATGATCGACTTTCTGATTATTTTGGTGAACAAGATGAAATTGATATTCTTCGCAACCATATGGACATAAATCATACCCAAATCGCTAAGAATGGACAGAAAACGAGCCAGATTTGATAAGATGAATGAGAAACCAGTCAACCATATTTGGCCCTGTGCTTAAGTCGCTAAGAAAACGTTGCTGAATCCTGCAGTCGATAGGAGATTGTAGATGGCGACGGGAGGAGAGCAAATTTCATGGAGCGGTGGAGGGCGTGGTCGTGACGTCTCTTCGTGAGGAGGTGGAGGGCATCGAAGCCGTGAACTCGTGATGGCTTGTAGAAGTGAAGGTCGATAAATTAGGGCTTCAGATTTGCCCTGGCAGAAGCGGAGAAGAAGGCGGTGCTCGGAATCGTAATAGGAGAGGGACTGCCGAGATTAGGGCTTTTAATTTCTTTGGAGATGGAGCAATTGGGGGTGGGGGGCTATTAGAGGGGGAAAAAATTAGGGCAAAAATTCGAGCGGGAAAATGAAAAATATAAAACGACACTTTGAGATGACGCGCACGTTTTAAAGTGTACTCCGTGTTTTTTTTAATTTATTTGTGACAGAGATTTAATGACGCTCAAAATTGCGCGTCATCTAATCTTAATTTTACAAAATATGACAGATTTTTGATGACACGCATTTTTGCGTGTCATAAATAAGTGTGCGTCATCGTTTACGCGTCAAGAAAGGCCCTTTTTCTAGTAGTGGAACCACTCTATTCATGGAAGATCTTGAAATCTCAAAAACTATAAACCATTGTCAAAGCATACGTTGAAGAATCAAGAACCGAAGAATGATTGGTTTTATCTATTATGCTTTTAATGTATTAATTTCTATTACTTTATTAGTAATTTATTTGTGATTACTCATTTCCCATTTAATAAGAGAGTATCTTATCATAATTTTTGTTGTTTTATTTTTTAAATAAAAGTGAACTTATTTCCTACATCTAAGGCCAAATTGTATGTCTAGAAAAGAAGTTTTCTAATATATAAAGTAAGGTTCGTAAATAATTTGGCAAAAAAACACACATCGTCAAAGATGATTTCCCAAGCGAAACGTGCAGGGGAACACAAATAGTTATCGTTGAAATATCAATATGTATGTGTGTAATTCATGTTTTTTTATTTGAATTTCTTATCTTCTATGGTGGATAGAATAGCATCACTATACATTCATATGCTCACATATCTGATAGTGTCAGTCCAATGTATGTGTGATAGAGTAACATCAATTACATTCATATTCTCTCATACTCGATAGTGTTAATCCAATATACGCTCCTTCTACACTAAATATAATCCGAAGAAGAGACGAAGAGTTATTCCAATATACGCCTCTTCTACACAATTTAATCCGAATCACTTACTTTTATTATTATCTTAATTTTAAAGAAAATTATAAATTGCATAACAAACATACCGTTCGAATTTCATTATATTAAGTTTGTTTTCATTTAGTTGCGTTTTAGCTTATCTAATAAACGAGTTACAAACCTAACATGTAATATGTAATGTTCTGGTATACTTTTGGCTACTTCCTTCGTAGACTTGTGAATATAATTTTGTTGGTCGTAACAAACACTAATAATTATGTCACTAATTGCTTTCATATTGGTAATTAACATAAGAATTCAACAAGATGACCACTTACATGTTATTCTATGTGATTTAATCATCATCGTCAAAGTTGGCTACTTTTTATTAGTCATGCAAATTCAACACTATGACCATTTGCCGTTTTTTTTTCTTTTTTATATATTACGACTTCGTCATTGATACATATAAACGTTGTGTTAACGTCGTCTCCTTATAAATATTGCAAAATTATAATTAAAAATATTTGTTTTTGTTACTTAAATCGTATTCGCATATACGGTGGTTAATCTGTCGCGGTCTTCAATTTTAGATTATAATATTTTGTTAAAAAAAAGGGTTGATAGCCTCCATGCAGCAGGTACGAGAATATAGAATTTGGTAAGAGCCTAAAGCCTTTAAAGTTGACCGACCGCTAACGGATGGTAGTTTCTTAATCCGAATCAAAAATATACATAAATTTTTATTTAAGTATTAAGTATTTAATATAGAAATTATAAAAACATAATTTATATGGGTTAAGTTATTATATAAAGTGCATTTTCGTGTTAAGTGTGTATGAAGTAAACGGGACGCGTAGCGCGGATAAAGTAAGTTATTATGCAAGTTCAATGATAAAGACGCAAGCTATATTATAATCACGCAAATTATATTTAATAATAATACAACGGTTGTAAGTTATATCACTAATTGTTTTCATTTTGGTAATTAACATAAAATTCAACAAGATGACCACTTGTATGTTATTACGCAAGTTCGATGATAAACACGCAAGTTATATGGATAATCACGCAGGTTAATTATAAGTTATATCAATAACTAGTTTTTTATCCCCTGGTGTTACAGGACTGAGTTAAAAAAACTATAAATATAATCATAATCTACGTCAATAACTAGTTTTTTATCCCCTGGTGTTACAGGACTGAGTTAAAAAAACTATAAATATCGTTTGCCATGATGAGATCCCCGGGTAACCGGATGTTACCGTTCCAAAAAAAAAACTTGTCACGGAAAATAAGGATTTTATTTATTATATTGAAATGAAATACTTGGTAAATTTGAATTTAAACTCAATTAAAATAAAAAAAGTTATATAATTAAATAGAATAAAATATTTTATATTACATGTATGATATTTAATTAAATTATTATTATGAATAAAGTGTTATAAGCATTATATTAAAGTATTAAAGTATATGTAATAAAATATATTATTTAAATAAAATATAATATATACGCAATAAAATATTATCTTGAATAAAATATTAACCTTAATATTAAAATTTAGTATTTGGATAATTACTAACCTTAATATAAAAATTTGTATTTTAATAATTATTTATTGGATATATACTTATTAAAAGTTTAAACTAAATAAACCCTAATATGGAAATTTAGTATTTGAGTAATTACATATTAAAATTTTAACTTAATCTAAAATTTTGTGGTGATAACAAATGTCCTTTTTTACATATAGATAATTACACAAGTTATATGCATGAGAACACATAAAAAAGTTTTTAAACAAAAAATATTGCAAAATTATAGCAATACTTTAATCAATTTTAAAGAAAACAAAATGCTTAATTTTGTGGTGTAATTTGTTTTTAAAAAGTGTCATATAAAAAATTATAGTTGTTTAAAAAAAGTTTTGGAAAACTTGAAAAAAATTAACAATTATATGCTATACCAATTTTACTCCTCTTGCTCTTTTCACGCTTAAAGTTTCATTTTCAAATCTGAATTACATCTTACTTAGATTTGAATAATTCATTTCTCAAAATGATTCATACACTTTCCACGAAAAACAGACTTTGTATTTGATATTTTATCTAAATTGTACAACTACACAAAACAGAAGTCCATGAATAGTTATCATTTGTTTGACTTTTACATTTTCTATTTATAATGAATATGTTTTCTAAAAGAAAAAGATGTGCAAAGCATAGTGGTTAAGACATCAATTAGTGAGGTTAAAGTCTTTAAGTTTGAACCATTCATGCTCTACTTTTTTTAGTTTTGGTAATTCTTTTCAGATTCCCATTTTTTGTTTTCCCATTTGTAATAAACAAGACATTACGTCAAAATTCACCTTTGGCCACGGAAAAAAACCGTGACAAAAGGTGTTTGGTCACGTTTTTTTTTTCCATTCCAACCGACACCATAGGTGCCGTGACCATATGTACCCTACGGCCACGTTACAATATCAGTGGCTGAAGCCACCTATAAGCGTGGCTAAAGGGTATCAATATTTGTTGTTGTAATCAAACAATTCTTCAGAAAAGCGTGGCCAAAGGGTCCCAACGGCCACATGTGTTTGGTTAACGTGGCCTTTGGTATTTTATGGTCACATATATTCGTGTTTTAGCCACATACATTATAAAAATACGTGGCCAAAGGGTTGCTGAAATCATACATTTTGTCACAGTACGCGTGGCCAAAGGGTGGCAACGGCCACGTTAAAATATCAAAAGTGTGGCCTTTGGTATTATATGGTCACGTATATTTGTGTTTTAGCCACATATGTTATAAAAAAAGGTGGCCAAATAGGTTGCTGAAATTATAATTTTTGTCCCAATACGCGTGGCCAAAGGGTGGCAACCGCCACGTTAAAATATAAATAGCGTGGCCTTTGGTATTATATGGTCACGTATATTTGTGTTTTAGCCACATATGATATGAAAAAACGTGGCCAAATGGGTTGCTGAAATCATAAATTTTGTCCCAATAAGCGTGGCCAAAGGGTGGCAACGGCCACATTAAAATATAAAAAGCGTGGCCTTTGGTATTATATGGTCACGTATATTTGTGTTTTAGCCACATATATTTGGAAAAAGAAAGTGGCCAAAGGGTAGTTGAAATCATACATTTTGTCTCAATACGGGTGGCCAAAGGGTGGCAACGGCCATGTTAAGATATAAAAAACGTGGCCTTTGGTATTATATGGTCACGTATATTTGTGTTTTAGCCACATATAATTGGAAAAAAAAGTGGCCAAAGGGTAGTTGAAATCAGATAATTTGTCCCAATAAGCGTGGCCAAATGGTGGCAACGGCCACGTTAAAATATAAAAAGTGTGGCCTTTGGTATTATATATATGGTCACATATATTTTCTTAATTACAATTAATTATATATTAATTAATTAGTATAGAGAAACCTTAAAAATCATATATTATAATTATAATTAAAAATTAATGTACATACACTAATCATGACACTGTTCAAAAAGATAACATACGACACTAATCAAAGTTTAATTTCTATAATAATTAATTATAATTTCTTTTCCGTGCTGATCAGCTGCTTCTGCTGGTGCCGTGTGATTTTTCTATTTATCAGATTTTGATTCATCAGCTGGTTTGGTGTTACGTACACTTTCGGCATCTTTTTCCGATCATTATTTACCTGGAAACATGACAAATAAAACCGATCAAATATATATAATATATATATATAAAGTTAATTAATTAGCGGATACGATTAATTAATGTAGTAATTACCTGTGGTTGTTCCAGTACTTTTTGAACCGTAGAATGATCAACCGGCTGTGATGTATCTGACTTGTTATTAGAATGAAGGATCATTTGGTTCATCGGCCATGCAATAATATATTTATTTTCAACCTCCGAAAGTGTTGTTTTATCATCTATTGGGAATGGTAAAAATGTTGCACCCTTTTTGACCTGATAAACTTTAATTCTACGGCAACCAGGAGGTAATGGACTTCCATGAATCTTCTCATCTTTTTGTTTTGGTAATAATTCAGCCATTCCCACGACGTTCAGTGGATCCCCCTCCATGTGCAACGTCGCAGTTTGGCTCCCCTGATCAGAAGTGACATAATAATAATAATAATTATTATTATAGCATATATATAAACAATTAATTAATTAAAGTAAAAAATAGAATACAAAAATTGTGGTATATACTAATCTATATACCTCTTGGATTACTGGTTGCAGATCGATAGCAGCTGCAATTGCATCATAATTATTTGGTTTTTCCAACTGATGATCACTCTTCTTAGGAGGTACTTTACGAGCTGCAGGTTTTACTGGTTTTGCATGTCTCTTATTCTTTTCCTAAATTGACACCATGTAATTAACTGATTAGTAACATGTATATTAATTAACGATAACGTCAAAGCGATTTGTCAAATTTCTAAATTAATTATATATATATATATATATATATATATATATATATATATATATATATGTGTGTGTACCACTTCCTGCTCTGATGCCCCAGCAGCACTGGCTGCAGCAGCTGCTGCTTCTGTCATTTTTCTCTTTCTCACCTAAAGACAGCATCAGCATTTAATTAAATGATCATATAGCAATTAGTTATAAGGGAAGTACACAACTGTGTAAATTAAAATAGTTACCCTTTCCTTTTGCGACGCTGTTGTAGATGGAGGAGTGTGTTGTGATAGAGTCGCAGAAGAGACCTACAATTCAATTAATTAATAAAATCATATCGATCATAACCGGCTAAACATTAGTTAACTATCCAGATAACCATTCGGATGAAGTACAAACTTATCATAGCCGGCACAGTTAATTATTAATTATATTCCGGAACAACTCTAACTATCCTGATGAACTTTAACTAACCTGATGAACTTTACCTATACTGGTGAACTTTAACTATCCGGATGAACTATAACCAACACGGTGAACTATAACTAGGGACGCATGTTCATCCAGATGAACTAGAATCTTCCGGATCAACTCTAACTATCCCGATGAACTCTAACTATCCTAATGAACTTTTTACTATCCTGATGAACCTTACCTATCCTGAGGAATTTTAACTATCCGGATGAACTCTAACTATCCGGATGAACTATAAGTAGAGACGCATGTTCATCCAGATGAACTAGAATCTTCCAGATCAACTCAAATTCAGAACTGTTTCAAATCCGTACCTTATCGGCCGATCTTTGAGATGAGTTTGATTGAGTAGATTGTTTCCGCGATGTATTGTGCGCAGAATTGATCATGTCCTACGTACAATTAATTCAATTAGTTAATTAATTAATAAATATGCGCTCAAGGGAGATTGATCGTATCAGCAATAATATTTAATTGATCGATAAAAAGTAAAGTATATATAATATAATTAATTATAGGTATATATATATATATATATATATATATATATATATATATAGTTTGTCCCTTACAGAATTTGCCGCTTTATGAACTTGTTTATCTTGAATCACGGCCTCCATAAGCGCCGTAAGCTTATCAATTTTATCATCCTGTGATTTAACCATATCAGTGAGGCGCTCAACCTCTTGATCCTTTTTCTCACGCAGCTGTCTTTCATTTTTTAATTCCGCCTCAAGTTTTTCAATCCGTTCTTTCGATCGCCCTTTTGGAGCACCCTGCCAATATCCACGGGAAGTCACTCCATACCCAATACCTTTTAGGTATCCACCCCTTTCCTTGCCAAGGACCAATGTCAGGGCATCCGTTCCCGGTTCTACGATCACAGATCCCGCATTTATCTTTGTTTCATTCTCGGCCTGCAGTAATATAATTTAGTTAATTTAATGAGGTGCTGTTAATTTTTAACATGTGAATAATTAGGTATATATATAGCAATTAAACTTACTATATCATCTGCTACGCCCTTCACCACAGGCGTTTTGTATTCCCACTCTTTATTTACCCTTCCTTTCCTCCACATAAACGATCGAGAGGGGAATTCATCAGCTGCTATTTCTTTGTTTTGTACCTTGTATTATAATAATAATATATATCAGACTTGAAACATACATTGCACGTTCTTAACCATGACTGGGTGTAACACACTTAGCTTATTACCAGTTTTTCTCTCAGAAAGACGTATCCTCCCCGCCCCATTGAATGATCATAAGTATAATTTGCTCGAACCTCTTTTCCAATCTTTGACGCAGCCTTTCCAACAGAACAGTAGGATATATAATTATAATCTCATTAATTAACACAGAACAATAGGATATATAATTATAATCTCATTAATTAACACTTATTAGCTTAATTAATGAAATCTGCAGTTTGAATTGAATAAAAACCTCGAATTCTTCAGATCTTGTATATGCTACAAATCTGTCCCAGTCTTCTTTTTTCACAATAGTGCGATACATCTTTGGAACTTTCTCAAGCACGGTGGGTTTTGCTAGGTTGGGACGAATGTGTTTTTCCAACATATTTCTTCTAAAACTCCTTAGCAACCCACCAAGCCGTACCATTATAGCTCTCCTTCGACAGTCATCAATTTTGAAATATTTCTAAATAAATAACATATGACAGGATATTTTAGTCACATGGAATTTAGTAACAAACCTAATATGAGAAAATGTTTAATCTGTTTCATAACCTGAATCGCATGCCCACATTTTGTTCTTGTCCTCTTTTGGCACCTTCCTCCATTCTAGATACCTCAATCCAACCTCTGCCCTTACAATGTCTCCCATAAAACTCGAAAATTTTGCTCTATGGTCCCCGCCAACCCTTCCTAGCGCATCAAATGTTAGTGGCCATTTTTCCTCACCATTTTTCTCAAATCTGGCACGCCACTTTACCAACCGCGTCATCCCCCTCTTGTTTGCTTGGGGAGCAGAGGCTTCCCCATTCTCATTGTCGACTTGGGTATCATTGTCGACTACTTGGGTATCAACTTGGGCATCATTTTCGACTTGGGCATCAATGTTTTCCATGTCCTCTTCACCCGAATAATCGTCAATATTGTTATCCATTTCCTCTTCATTATCCGAATAATCGGCATTGTTATACATTCCCTCTTCTTCCGAATAATATTCATTGTCATATGCTTCACCTTCAATGTCCATTGTTAAATCAGATGAATCCTGTAGATGACAGTGAAATAAATAGAGAATTAATGAAATAAATGCGATGGAATAATTAAGATGAAATAATTGAGATGAAAATGATCTACTGAAGATGACAGTGAAATTAATATATACTGACGGGAATTAGGTAGTGATCTTCTGAAGATGATAGTGTGATGAATCCGGAACTGATCAATGAATTAGGTAGATGAACTTTTAGTGATATGGAAGAAGAGAGTAATGAATCGTTTTGGTGATAAAATTTTGGTTAGAGGGAATTGAATAAGAACTGATCAATGAATTTTGGGAAATTTGAAAAATGGTGGGAACTAATTTGGGGATTAATGAGATCGATCCGGGTGAAAACATCTCAGCTAATAAGGACGTGACAGCATTTATCGGATTTAATATAAACTCAATTAATACGATTTGCGTTAATATTTATCTTGAATTTTAAAGAGTTAAAATGGACTCAAAAAGTTAAAACCACCAAACCACAGGGACGCAAATCGTATTTAACTTTATTTTAAACATACCTTTAAAATGATCTTTAAATGTAAAATGGAATATTAAGCAATAAATTTAATGATAATTGTATCCTAAAATGACCCTCATTGCCCCTAAACACACCTTATTGGGCCGTCATTGGTCCTAACCATGCTTATTGGTTACATACACACCTTACTGGGACTCATTGGTCCCAACTGGCCCTCGTTTCCCCTAAACACACCTTATTGGGTCTCATTGGTCCTAAACACAACTTATTTGTTACATACACACCTTATTGGGCCATCATTGGTCCTAAACATGCTTATTGGTTACATACACACCTTATTGGGACTAATTGGTCCCAACTGGCCCTCGTTTCCCCTAAACACACCTTATTGGGACTCATTGGTCTTAAACATGCTTATTGGTTACATACACACCTTATTGGGCCATCATTGGTCCTAAACATGCTTATTGGTTACATACACACCTTATTGGGACTAATTGGTCCCAACTGGCCCTCGTTTCCCCTAAACACACCTTATTGGGACTCATTGGTCCTAAACATGCTTATTGGTTACATACACACCTTATTGGGCCATCATTGGTCCTAAACATGCCTATTGGTTACATACACACCTTATTGGGACTCATTGGTCCCAACTGACCCTCGTTTCCCCTAAACACACCCTACTGGGACTCATTGGTCCCAACTGGCCCTAGTTTCCCCTAAACACACCTTATTGGGTCTCATTGGTCCTAAACACAACTTATTTGTTACATACACACCTTATTGGGCCATCATTGCTCCTAAACATGCTTATTGGTTACATACACACCTTACTGGGACTCATCGGTCCCAACTGGCCCTCGTTTCCCCTAAACACACCTTATTGGGTCTCATTGGTCCTAAACACAACTTATTTGTTACATACACACCTTATTGGGCCATCATTGGTCCTAAACATGCCTATTGGTTACATACACACCTTATTAGGACTAATTGGTCCCAACTGGCCCTCGTTTCCCCTAAACACACCTTATTGGGACTCATTGGTCTTAAACATGCTTATTGGTTACATACACACCTTATTGGGCCATCATTGGTCCTAAACATGCTTATTGGTTACATACACACCTTACTGGGACTCATTGGTCCCAACTGGCCCTCGTTTCCCCTAAACACACCTTATTGGGTCTCATTGGTCCTAAACACAACTTATTTATTACATACACACCTTATTGGGCCATCATTGGTCCTAAACATGCTTATTGGTTACATACACACCTTATTGGGACTCATTGGTCCCAACTGGCCCTCGTTTCCCCTAAACACACCCTACTATTGGTGACCCCGTCCCCTAAACACCTATTGGTCCTTAAACATAACTTATTGGTTACATACACACCTTATTGGGCCATCATTGGTCCTAAACATGCTTATTGGTTACATACACACCTTACTGGGACTCATTGGTCTCAACTGACCCTCGTTTCCCCTAAACACACCTTATTGGGTCTCATTGGTCCTCAACACAACTTATTGGTTACATACACACCTTATTGGGCCATCATTGGTTCTAAACACAACTTATTGGTTACATACACACCAATTGGGCCATCATTGGTTCTAAACACAACTTATTGTTTACTTACACACCTTATTGGGACTCATTGGTCCTAAACACATCATATTGACCCATTTGACCCCAAATTGACCCATTATTTAATTTTTATCTTAAATCTTTTTATATAATTTATTTAGAATTATAATTCCCCAAAATTTAAGGGCGCGTTTAGTTGTGGAAAACAGGGGGTGTTTTCCATTTCTGTTTTCCAAGAAAACAAGGAAAACAGAAAACGCGTTCAAATTGTATTTTTTAGAAAACGTTTTCTAGGAAAACAGAAAATAGTGTTTTCTAAATTTTAACTAAAAATGGAAAACACCTTTTTTACTGTTTTCTGTTTTCTGTTTTCTATTTTCGTTTTCCAAATATATACAAAAGAAAATGGGCGTTCATTTTCTAGGGTTTATACGCACAACCGCTCGACCTCTCCTCCGTTACCTCCGTCGCCGTCTGCTCCACCGCATCGTCGACGGAAATCT
Source organism: Deinandra increscens subsp. villosa (assembly GCA_039602395.1). Taxonomy (NCBI): domain Eukaryota; kingdom Viridiplantae; phylum Streptophyta; class Magnoliopsida; order Asterales; family Asteraceae; genus Deinandra; species Deinandra increscens. Next base: position 28,792 of record JBCNJP010005678.1, read on the forward strand.
AATGAAATGTAGAGATAGAAAACAGTTGATTTGAACATGTTTTCTAGTTTTCTAATTTTGAAAATGAAAATTCCATCTTTTAAATTTGAACGCGTTTTCAAAAATTTTCATGTGTTTTCTAGAGATGTAAAACTCATTTCATTTTCTAAAAAACTAGAAATGAAAAACTAGAAACCATTTTCCACCACCAAACGGCCCCTAAGGTTTTTGTAGATCCGTTTCTGTTTTTTGTGTTTAGGGTTTTTGATCGTCTATGCATCAGTTGTTGATCGGATTGCAATTGTTGATCAGATTGATTTAATAAACAAAAATAGATAAATAAGTATATAATAAAAAGTGGATTTCATACTACTGATTCCAATTCCATACACAAAATTGTTTCCTAATTTACATGTTCATTCCTAAAAAAAAAACAGAGCAGTTGCGGGTTGAGGTTCACGGGAACCTAGATTCCATCTCCTCCATCAACTCCAAATGCCTACTCATTGTTTCTTGCCTCTGTTGAACCAACATTTGAAGCCTGGCATCGGAGTAAAGATTATTGAAAAGGATTATCAGTATTGATCGTTTTTAATCATCTTAATTTGTTGTTCTATCTGTTAGCAAAACAAACATGGATAAGTCTTGGATGAAAACCAGTAGAACCACGCAATCATATGCCGATGGAGTTAAATCATTTCTAATGTTTGCAGTTACCAATTTGGAGAGTAATGAAATTCCATGTCCCTGTGTTAATTGTCTAAACCATTACTCTTTTAATGTTGATGATGTAGAATTTCATTTGTTTTCAAAGGGATTCGATCAGACTTATAGAAGGTGGATTAAACATGGAGAGATAGACGAGCCCGCAGGAGAGGAGCTTCACACGGAATCATTTTTTGATTCCGGAGTGCCATTGGATGCAGCCGAAACAATAAAAATGGTCAGAGCTACTGAAGAAAATTTCGATGAGGACCATGAGAAGTTTCAAGAACGACTCATGGATGCTGAGAAGCCTCTGTATGAAGGATGCCATACCTTCACAAAGTTATCTGCCTTGGTTCAAATACTGAACTTGAAGACTAAGCATGGAGGATCAGATAAAATTTTTAATGAACTTTTAGTTTTGCTGAAACAGATGCTACCTGAAGGTAATGAGATTGTGAAGAATACATATGAGGCCAAGAAGATTTTGAAGTCAATGGGTGCAGGGTACACCAAGATACATGTGTGTATCAATGATTGTATTCTCTACAGGAAGGAGAACAAGGACCTAACTGTATGTCCAACTTGTGGTGAGTCCAGGTGGAAGGTGGATGAGAGGACTAAGAAACTATACGACAATACTCCTGCAAAGGTAATGTGGTATTTCCCCATCATTCCAAGATTGAAACGACTGTTTGAAGTGAAAACCACAGCGGAGGATCTAAGATGGCATGCCACCAGTTCCAAAACACCCGGTGTGTTACGACACCCATCCGATTCACCGGCATGGAAAGCCATCGATGACAAATATCCCGAAATCGCTGACGATCCTAGAAGTCTTCGTCTTGGCATTTCAACTGATGGGGTCGACGTAAATAGAGGTAACAGAAATCACAGTGTGTGGCCGGTTCTATCTGTCATTTACAACCTTCCACCATGGTTGTGTATGAAAAGAAAGTTCATCATGCTTTCGTTATTAATATTGGGAGCGCCTGGAAACGATATTGATGTGTTTTTGGAACCATTAATTGATGACTTAGAGCTGTTATTCGAGGCAGGTGTGGAAACATATGATGCGTATGCGCAAGAACAGTTTACTATGCGTGCAGTTGTTTTATGGACGATTAATGACTACCCTGCACTTGGTACACTTTGTGGTTGCCCGTACAGTGGATTCCATGGTTGTGTGGTATGTCGGGAACAAACTAAATGCATTAGGCTTCCTTTCTCAGCCAAGCAGTGTTATGCTGGTCATAGAAGATATCTACCATATACGCATGCCTTCCGAAAGCAAACAGAGGCCTTCAATGGTAAACAAGAGTTGGAAGTTGCTGCTGATCCTATGACCGGAGAACAGATATACAACGAAGTTCAACATATCAGGAACAAATGGGGAAAGGGATTAAGGTGTACTGATTCAGAAATCCCAGAGACCTCAACCGGAAGAGGGGGGAAGATTGATAAGAGAAAAAGAAAGAACAAAGAGAAGCCACCATATTGGAAGAAATTCAATATATGGTTTCGAAGACTTAGATACTGGAGGCATAATAGTGTCCAACATTGCATTGATTTCATGCATATTGAAAAGAATGTGGCTGAGAGTCTTGTTGGAACTCTGCTCAACCTTCCCGGAAAGACGAAGGATGGACTGAATGCGAGAAAGGATCTGAACTTTTTGGGGTTAAGACCAGAGTTGCAGCCTAAACAGAACAAGAACAACATAGTACTTCCTGCAGCGTGTTACACGTTACAAAAAGATGAAAAGGAAAAGTTTTGTGACACGTTGTATAACTTGAAGGTTCCACAAGGCTATTGTTCTAACTTTTCTAGTTTGGTTAGTCTAAAGGACAAGAAACTTGTGGGGCTCAAGTCACATGACTATCATATGCTGATGCAACAGTTTCTGCCAATTGCAATTCGGTCAGTCATGCCTGAACCGACAAGATATGCTATTATAAGGCTCTGTTTTTTTTTTCAAATCAATATGCAGCAAAGAGATCAACGTCGAAGAGCTAGACAAATTGCAAGCAGATCTTTGTGTCACACTATACCTGCTTGAGAAATATTTCCCGCCATCATCTTTTGATGTTATGCTTCATTTGACGGTGCACCTTACTAGGGAGGTAAAATTATGTGGCCCAATATGCTTTCGATGGATGTATCCATTTGAAAGGTGTATGAATGTAATTAAGGGCCACGTGAGAAACAAAACTTATCCAGAAGGGTGCATTGCTGAGGAGAACATTGTAGAAGAAACGATTAAGTTTCTCAGCGAATACCAAAAAAACATCACAACTATTGGTGTTCCAACTAAAAAGCATAGCAGTGCGGATGGAAGTCCTGGGTCAGCTGGTAGATCAGTTGAAGTCTCTCCAGAGCTCCTATCGAAAGCGCATTTATTTGTGTTGCTAAATACGCCTGAACTTGAGCATTATATCGAGTAAGTAATTTAGATTATTAACCTTTTTTTATCTGTTTAATTAATTATAAACTTTTATAGATAACTTCAATTCATGTAATTGCAGAGAACACATGAAATTTTTGGAAAAGGAACATCCTGGTAGTAGACTAAATGACCTGACTAAAAAGCAGAGCACAACATTTGGTAAATGGTTACGCAACAAGGTCAGCTAAATTTGCTTATTGCTTTAATTCCGGATGAACTGTAACTTTCCTGAACAACTGACCTGAGTTGTCCGGAACAACTCTATTTTCTATCCGGATGAACTATAACCTTCCTGGTGAACTGAAACTATTTTCTTATAGTTTTAATTCCAGATGAACTGTAACTTTCCGGAACAACTGACCTGAGTTGTCCGGAATAACTCTATTTTCTATCCGGATGAACTATAACCTTCCTGGTGAACTGAAACTATTTTTCTTATAGTTTTAATTCCGGATGAACTGTAACTTTCCGGAACAACTGACCTGAGTTGTCCGGAATAACTCTATTTTCTATCTGGATGAACTATAACCTTCCTGGTGAACTGAAACTATTTTTCTTATAGTATTTAATTCCGGATGAACTGTAACTTTCCGGAACAACTGACCTGAGTTGTCCGGAACAACTTTATTTTATTTTAGGAAGAGCTATAATCTTCCTATTCCTAGTGAACTCTCCTGATGAACCTACTATGAATTTCAGGTTGAAAAGGAGATGGCGGAGTCCCCAGAAACTATATTAGAGACCGTTAGGTGGATTTCACATGGTCCGCACAGAAGCGTGAGGAAATATGAAGTATATGACATCAATGGCTATTCATTTCGTACAAAATCTCGAGACGGTAGGGTTTACCAGAACAACAGGGTTGGTGTAGAGGTAAATGACATGCACATCTCTAACGAAGTCTTATCCTATGGAAAAAAACCTTACTATGGGGTTTTAAAAGAGATATGGCTACTAGATTACCATATTAAAACCATCCCGCTATTTATGTGCGACTGGGTTGAGAATACACAGGGGGTCAAAAAAGATAGTCTTGGTTACACTTTGGTCAACCTTAAAAGACTAGGTCACAAGGAGGACCCGTTCATTTTCGCGTCACAAGCACAACAGTTGTTTTACGTCAAAGACCAGCTGGATAAAAAACTGCATATTGTCTTTATGACACCTCCCAGAAATTACAGAGATTATTATGAAGACGATGTCAATGAAGAATTTAGTACGGTAGTTTTTCCTCACAACGATAATGTATTGCCATCCATAGATACACGTCACAATGTTTACCATAGAGCTGACTGTACTGGAATGATATTACGAAAAACCACCGATT
>JBCNJP010005679.1:0-28445 GCA_039602395.1 Deinandra increscens subsp. villosa
ACATGCTTCAGCCTCCATTTTTCTTGGTTATCCTTTTGGTACCAAAGGATACAAGGTCTTGAATATAGACACTCATAAAATTTCCATTTCTAGAAATGTGATATTTCTTGAGCACGTTTTCCCTTCTATCAAAACCACTACTCCTTCAGTTCTTTTTCCTGATCCTCCTTTTCAAAATCAGTTTTTTGATGATCCTATTCCTTCCTCTACTTCTGTCCCTTCTTCTTCTTCTTCTTCTTCCCCACCTCCTGATTCCCCATCCAGTCCTATTCCTTCTCCCACTCATTTATCCTCTCCATCTGTTTCCTCTTCTTCTATTTCACCTATTTCTTTTGCTCCCCCTTCCTCTTTTCCCACCAGACATTCTTCTAGGCAGTCTATTCCTCCCGCCCATTTGAATGATTATGTGTGCAACACTGAAATATCTTCCTTTATTCCCTCTTTTTCAGATGATGTCCTTCATGCTTGTTCTGCTTTCACTACTTGTCCCATTGACAAGTTGTCTTTTTCTTCACAAGCATTTTTGGCTTCTATTCAACTTATTACTGAACCCACTTCTTATAAAGAGGCTGCAGCTCAGCCTTTATGGCAGGAAGCCATGAGTAAAGAATTTGATGCCTTGAATGCAACTAATACCTGGGAAGTCACTAACTTACCTCGGGGAAAAAGGCCTATTAAGTGCAAACGGGTTTACAAAGTCAAGTATAAAGCTGATGGTTCTGTGGAGAGATGTAAAGCTAGATTAGTAGTTAGAGGAGATACTCAACAAGTGGGTGTTGATTACACTGAAACTTTCTCTCCTGTTGTTAAAATGACTACTATCAGAGTTCTTATTTCGGTAGCTACAAAAATGCATTGGCATCTTCATCAATTAGATGTCAACAATGCTTTCCTTCATGGTGATTTCGATGAGGAAATTTACATGACTTTTCCTCCTGGCATGTCAGATTCTACTGGTTCTAAAGTTTTGAAATTAAAGAAATCTCTTTATGGCTTAAAACAAGCTTCAAGACAATGGTATGGAGAACTTTCATCAGCTCTCAAGTTTAAAGGTTATGTCAGGTCTCCCAACTATTATTCTTTGTTCTCTAAGGTCATGGGATCTTCTGTTGTTCATATTGTTGTATATGTGGATGATATCCCGCTTACAGGAAATGATTCTGATGAAATGGCTTCTTTGAAATCCTTTCTACATGATATTTTCAAAATTAAAGATTTGGGCTTTCTGGATTATTTTTTAGGCATAGAGGTTCTTAATGCTCCTAATGGTCTTATTATGACACAAAGAAATTTTGCCACTGATTTGTCAAAAGATTTTGATGTTCTCTCGTTACCACCCATGAGTTCACCATTACCACCTTCTTTACAACTGAGAGCTGCTGAAGGTTCTTTTCTATCTGATCCTTTATCCTATCGAAGGTTGGTTGGCAAACTGAACTATCTTACACATACCAGACCTGATCTTGCTTTCACTGTTCAGTTTCTTAGCCAATTTATGCAAGATCCTCGTCAACCTCATTGGGATGTAGCCATACATACTTTGCAGTATGTTAAAGGTTCTCTTGATCAAGGTCTTTATTTCAATGACTCAACTGATCTTTCTTTACTTGCTTATTGTGATTCAGACTGGGCATTCTGTCCTACTACTCGTCGTTCATTTAGTGGTTTCTTCATTTCTTTTGGTGGTTGTCCTATTTCTTGTAAGTCCAAGAAACAGCCTACTATTACATTAAGTTCCGCAGAAGCTGAGTATCGTTCAATGCGAAGGGTGACTGTTGAACTTGCTTGGCTTACTCGTCTTTTGACTGAACTAAATGTTCCTAATATAACGCCAGTTCCTTTAAAATGTGGCAACCAAGCTGCAATTCATATTGCGAAAAATCTGGTTTTTCATGAACGTACGAAGCATATCGAGCTTGGTTGTCATTTTGTACGGGAAAAGGTCCAAGAAGGTTTAGTCAGATTACTAAACACTCCTACACATTCTCAATTGGCTGATGTTTTTACAAAGAGTCTTTCTAAAATTCTGCATCAATTGCATATTTCCAAGTTGGGTTTGGCAACTCCAACTTGAGGGGGCTGTTGGATATCGAGTTAATAACTGAGTTACCGAGTAAACTCAGTTTGTTAGTTAGCTAATTATTCAGTTAGTAAGTTAGTAATTGTGTAGTTAGTTGTGTTAGTCTCTATATATATAGTTTGTAAATACTTTTTGTTAATCAATGAAAACAGTTAGTCTTTCTCTCCATTGCTCGAATAACATTTTGACGGTTATAATGGTTTTTACGGTTTTGCTTGAGTTTTATTGTTTACTTTTAGTTTAATTTTAAGAAAAATTAATAAAACGATATAGCTTTAAAAAAATAAATTCAAACGGTATAATTTTTTTAAAAGTTTCACAACAACATAGTTTTACTTAAATATATAACATACCGAATATATTTTCTCGCAAATTCATATATAACACAATAGACAACTTTTCAGTTTATTTACAAAAATGCCATTAGAAATGTTTATATTATATACTTAATGTTCCTGAAATTTACACTGTTAGTTTTCACCCCAGCTGGTTTGGTCAATTCTATTGAAGTTGGTTTTCCCGAGTTCGATACAAGGGATTAGCCAACATAATTTTCACCCTTTTTTTCCGATGGAATCTCAATGGCGGTCTTCAAATTTGGATTTCTTTTTATGTTAACCGGTGTCTTAACAACTTCCTCCCCTTATTCTCCAATATTCAAGCGCACCTCAGTTCTTGAATCTTCAACCAGACCTCATTCATTCAGGCCAGTCCACTGTCCTTTCTTTCTACTCTGATTTTATTTCACAATCATCACTTGGTAGGTTGATATCAGAATCCTATCTATCCCCCTTCTTATTCATCATCAGTTTCAAGATTTTATATGGTAGGGTTCCGTTCTTTTGGTGTTTTATTTCATTTTACCTCTAAGGAAGCTAAAGGAATTGGTATAAAAGAAGATGGAAACAAAGCTAATGTTGTAATTCCACACCAATTTCGGGTACTATACTTGAATTAGGGTTTCGTATCAGGTATATTTCCGCCGAATTTTCTTCCTTATATGAGTTAAATCATTTTTGATTTGTATGCAATTGATGATGATAATTGGATTGGGGTTTCTGACCGAATTTAACTTCTAATCGATGTAAGAATATTGAATACCATCTCAATTTATAGGTCTTTCATCAATTTGTAACTGTTTTGTATTTATTTTGGTGAGGTTCTTACTCTGAGTGGATTATTAGTTTACTGTTAACATTAATAGATAGGTTAAGGACATGAGCCGTCATGTTTTTGGGATATATTTGAATGTTGTTTTAGCCTTTGGTTATTGGGTTTTCAACGTTTATAGCAGGGGAACTTTTGATAAGTCACTCATAACAATATGTTTTATTTATTTATTTATTTTTTTATATATATTTAGTTAAATCTTTATTTCATATATGAAGGATCAAATTACAATAAAGTAGCAGGTAAACGGCCAACAAGGTACGTTGCAACCTCCTTTCATATATGTTTTAAGTTGAAGGGCAATGGGTTTGACTTTTATATGTGAGTTCACATTTTCCTTTGCAACGAAGAATTCACATCAAATGTTTTAACCACCGTTGTAACACAGAATCATCTATGAGCTAATGGTTGATATGGAATACATATTGATTTCAAATTTCAACCAATTGGTACAACCTCAAAAATCTTTATGTGAAGATGTTTTGTTCTAATGCTGTAAGTTATAAATGCATTTGATAATGGGAGTGTATCTCTGCAGGTTTTATAGCAGTTTGCATATAAGCTTGGTTATTTGAATGTGCACTAACCATATGTGGTATTTTTCTTTTAACAATCCATATGAGGTATGTAGCACTAAAACTTAATCGAAATCTATATGTATGTATATCAACTGATATGAATATTAGCAATACCAAAGTTAAATAAAATTCATGAATACCATAATTATACAAACATCAAGTTCTTCAATATCAAGACAGGATAAGAATGGATTACCAAATGGATACCATAAATATACAAACATTAATAAATCTATATTTGTCTTAGGTTGTAAAGCAGTCAACGGGAGATATGACTCAGAATTTAGAAGAAACAAAGAATTAAATTCATTGCAATTAATTATGAGAAATAATATAGCTCTTTGAACCTATAAATTAACTCTTCTTTCAATTCATACTAATGCAGGTGTTAATAATCCTGCGAAAATAGTTAAAAATGAGACATCTTTTACAATTTACCAATTATTTGTTATAGTAGAGAAATCTTATATGGGTTAGGACATGTTTAATGATGATATCTGAATACTTAAACTTATTAATTTATGTTTTTTTTCTTATCCACTATCAACAACAAATTCCCAGATTTGTAACTTCGCTTCAATCGGTAGTTGATCAGCCCCGTAAAATAAAAAATAAAGTCTCCTTATCGGGTCAGGCACAGGCATGACGACAAGCTTTGATTTGAATTTAGAGAAGTTAAGTTGTAATCTATTTGGGCTACATAGCTGTTGCTCATAAGGCTGGTGTTTTTTTTTCTTTCTAAATATGTCCTTTTCGTTAGACCACTCCTCTAGACTTGGGATAGCCACTGACGCAAATGTGGGTGTAAAGTTTTGGCATATTCAAAGGGAGTTATACAGATAGAGAACTAAACAGGGGAGCTGTTGTGCTTTCTTATTACTTTCGGGTTCAATTTATGCTTTGTTTTAGATTGTTGGTGGGTTAAAGTTAGCCGTCTGTGTGTTCTTCTTTTTCTTCTTCAATGAATTACCATCGTAACTTTGATACAACACGTGAACCGCTGCAACGCGCGGTTGACACCTCGTTAAGAAAATAAAAGAAAATGTAATGCCACGGAGATGTGCTAAGTGGATTTTTAAGTCACAAAAAGAATCAACAAACTGATTACAGATCTTCATTTTGAATGGTAACTGTGTTTTTATATTTATTTCAAGAAAAGTACTTATTGTTTGTTTTTATTATTATAACTATTATAATCAACTTTGCTTGTAGTGCCTGAAAAGATTGGATGTCACATGGTATCACCACAACAATTTATTTTGTGGTTTTTCCGCTCAATTTTTTTCTAATAAATGAAATTTGACTTTCATAATATAGTTATGATTATTCAAAAATAGAAAGAGTTTAATTACAAACTGTTTAATTACGTCTTTAATTATATTTAAAAAAAGTCAAACACATTTAAAGATTGAATTATATATCCTAAATGAGGGATTTGGATTTGAAAAAAAAAATCAATTTTAAATCCAATGAGCCTTAAATATTGTAATTTCAAACAACTAAATTAATTCTTATGAATTTTTAATAGAGATATTATCGTTATAATTGCATTCTTAATTTTATTATTTTTTACAAACAATTATTTCTTAAATAAATATAACAATATAATTAATATCAATAATTTTTTTTTATTCTTTAGCTACACAAATTCTCAAATATATGTATCATAAGGTTGTCCTTGAGTGGTGCTTATGACTACTCTTAGATTATTCATGCACGAATGCACGATTATAATCAAATGGTTTTGTTTTTGTGTTTGTTTTTATAATTGAAGAAGGGTATGATACAAACTTTAATTTTCTCTTAACCTTTAACTGGATATTTCTAATAAAAAAATTCTTAGATGATATAAAGAATCATTAGTACGTTTTAGTTTTGATTTTTTTTTTAAAATACCGCCGTACGATGCACGGGTTTCAATTATCGAATTATATTTATTATAATATTTAAATTGTTGGATTTATTTTTTTTTAAAACCACCCGTGCGTCGCACGGGTATCAAAAACTAGTTAATATATATATATATATATATATATATAGGGGAGGGTTCCTCTGTATAATCATGTTTTGTCTAAGTTTCATGCGGACAGGGGCATTTCAGGAAATGTCCAGATTTCCCTCATATGTATTTTTGGTAGTTATTCATTTTACCTAAAAAATTTAAACGGCCATAACTTTTTCATACATCATTATTTTACAAAAAAAAAATTCACCATAACTCTATTCATGATTTTATCGCTAATTCGAGACTAGGTTTGCTCGATTTGGAAAAAAAAATTAACGTTTTTACGGGGTTTTTCGAGGTTTATATTTTAGGTAGTACTAGCTACGATTTAGGGCCCTGCAAATTTTTAGACTTTAATTCGAAGCCTAGACATCTTTTTTTTTTATTTTTTTAAAAAACATTGACATTTTCTTTAATACTTTTTTCCAGCACATCAGCACATAACACAAAAACAACCAGTATATACACAAACACAACAGCATAGAACCAACATAGACACAAACACACCAACACATACAAGCATAGCAGACCAGCATAGAAGTATACCAGCATAAAAAATCACCAGCACAGTGTATAAAAATTTCAAAAATAAAAAAAAATTAAAATTAGAAAAAAGTTGTCTAGGCTTCGAATTAAGGTCTGAAAATTGATAGGGTCCTGAATCGCTACTAGCATATCCTAAAAAAACAGATCTGAAAGTCGTAAAAGACGTTAAATTTTTTTCTCCAAATTGAGCAAACCTAGTCTCGAATTAAATATAAAAACGCGACTATAATTATGATGTATTTTTTTTTTAAATAATGTCGTATTAAAAAAGTTATGGCCGTTTGGAGGGAACTTGAATAAGTGTTGTTATCACTATTTTACCCTTTCAGCCTTTTAAGTTTCATTTTACTCCCTCCTCTCATCTCTTCTAATCTTATCCATCCAACCATTTGATCTAGTGACCCAGATCTCTTCGCACGGAACTTAGGGAAAATCCCAATCCACATTTGATCCTATATATATATATATATATATATATATATATATATATGTATATATATATACATATATGTATATATAATATATAGTGAAAAGTTCATTGTAGACACCCTCATAAGTGTAGACAGGTAGACACCCTTTTTCACGATTAGATTTCTTGATCTAATGGTTGTGAATAATTTCTTTTTTCTCTTTTTTTACACTTTCCAAACAATTTCGCATGTGAAAAAAATAATTTCTTTTTTTCTCTTTTATTATTATTTTTTTTAAACAATTTCGTATGTGAAAAAAAAACAATTTTGTAGACACTTTTGCATGTGAAATATCTCTTTTTCACATGTGAAATTGTTTGAAAAGTGTGAAAAAGAAAAAAAACGATTAATCACAACCATTAGATCAAGAGATCTAATGGTGGAAAAAAGTGTCTAGCTGTCTACACTTATGGGGGTATCTACAATTAACTTCACCCTATATATATATATATATATATATATATATATATATATATATATATAGATAAAAGTTCAAATACAAAAGCTTTTTTTGCGTGCGAAGTGTGCGAAGGGAGGAGAGCGTGAGACGTGTTTGTTGTATATTTATGTGGAGGGGCATTATTATCTTTTTCATAAAACATCGTGTTTTTTATGTCTAAGGTTACCGGGCGAATCATTTTTTTTTTGCGTGATTTAATTGAAGATCAATGTAGGGAGGAATTCATCTTTTGTTTAGTTTCATTGTAATAGTTTAGTTTATTGTAAATGTTAGATTTTGGTAGGCTAGCGAAACTGTAAGCTACCGAGCGAAACTGTAGTTTCGCTCGGTACCTAGATTAGACTGTCTCAGTGACAGTTTCGCTTGGCCAGCGAAACTGCCAGCGAAACTGTTCACTGGACAGTATATATGCGCAGCCATTGTGCAGCCATTTGTAACTTTCTCAAACCTTTGAACCCTAATACAAGAAATCTTCATTTGGTGAGTTTTGGTGACGGCTAGGAGCTTATTTCAGTATATTGTAGCTTGTTTATCATCATTTATCAATCTATTGGTTCATATTGAGATTGTTCAAGGCTAGAAAACCATTTTAGTCATTGGAAATCCTATTTTGTGTTGTTTATTTGGTTTTCTTCTCAAATACACCTTCATTTGCACTGATAAAGATCAGTGAGGACCAACAATATGGTATCAGAGCCTCTGTGCTCTTGATTTTGGTGTTTTTGAGTGTTTTTGGGTAAACTTTGAAAAATCTATTTGATTCTGAAATCAGCTTGTTTTGGACTGGAAATTGATTGAATATTGTGTGTTTTGGTGTCTTGAACACTAGGCAATCAACCGATCATTAACCCATAGTGATTTGGGTTGATTTCTGATCATTTCTTCTTCAAAAAGAGGGTTTTCTGTTCTGGGCGAAACTGCTGTTTATTCAGCGAAACTGTGCCTTCAAACAGCGAAACTATCAAGTCGTTTGGCAGTTTCGCCGGATTATCACCGAGCGAAACTACCATCACCGAGCGAAACTATTCTTTCGCCGAACATCGAGAAGCGAAACTATTGTCAGTTTTATTGAACGAAAGTTCAAACCAGTTTCCAGCGAAACTAGCTAGCGAAACTGTGTGTCATCGGGTATTTCCGAGCGAAACTACTGCCCGTGCATACAGCGAAACTAGTTGGCGAAATTGCTGATCTGGTTCAGTATTGTCAAGCGAAACTGCTGGCGAAATTACAAAATCCAGCGAAATTGTTCACCTGTTCAGGATTTCCGAGCGAAATTGCTGGCGAAACTATATCTCCCAGCGAAACTAATCAATTTGTCTTGTTCTTGGTTTGTTCTTTGTCTTTCTTATTTCAGGCTGACTTAAGATGGCGTCCGGTACAAATTCCACTGACACTGAAAGTATCGCCCCGAATCGACCACCAAGGCTGATAAATGGCGACAATTTTGAAGATTGGAAACGATGCCTGAAATCGTTTTTCCTATACACCGATTACAACCAGTGGCTGTCGATTGTCAACGGTCCACACGTTCCAACAACTACTACCGGCGAAGTGACACAAATCAACAATAATCCGTCTTCCTTTACCGAGAAGGACCTGAAACTCATTGATCGTGATCAGAAAGCTCTCGGTGCTCTTTCTCTATGCCTGTCACAAGAAATCTATAACCGATTTGCTGAGCACACTGACGCAAAAAGTCTATTTGACGCTCTCTGTGAATTTTACGATGGCAATGAAGACCTGGTAAAGGACAAGGAAGCCCAAGCCACCAAAGAATTCAATTCTTTCACAAGCATGAAGAACGAAAAGCTGGTGGATTTAACCAATCGCTTCCTAACTGTTTCAAGCAATCTGAAGAAATATGATGCGCAACTCACTAACTCAGAACAAATCAAGAAGCTTCTGGATGCTCTTCCTCCCGAGTGGAGCATTCAGGTTCGCATGCTAAAGCAAGAAAGAAGTTTTCCCGACTACAAGCTCATGGATGTTATTAACAAGCTCAAATCCTTTGAGTTAGATGTGCAAAGGAGAGAATACAATCAAAGCATGGGTCCAACTAAAGTTTACTCTCAAAATTCAGCTTTCATCTCAACCGTCACACCCAAAGGAGCTTTCTCTCAACTTCAATCTTCACATCCTGGATCTGGGTCATCCTCAACTGCATCTGCTTCCGCCGCCAATCAGCAAACATCCCAGATTTCACCTGAATACATGGGATTGTTCTCGTTGTTTACTAACAGCTATCAAGCTTTCGCTGCTGGAGAACTTCAAGGTTCAACTCTGACTGCTGAGGACATGTACCAAGTTGATCCGGATGATTTAGAAGAAACTGACCTGAAATGGCAAATGGCCATGTTAACTGTTCGAGCTAGAAAATTCTTCGAACGCACTGGGAGAAACACATTCAAGAATCAAAATGGACGAGTTGGTTTCGACAAGGCTAAGCTTAGATGCTATAACTGTAAGCAACTCGGCCATTTCAAAAGGGAGTGCCCAAGTCCAATTGTGACTGAACCAACCTCCGAGCCTGCAACTCGCGTCATTCCTATCACTGACAAAGCAGAAGCCAAGCCAACCAAAGAAGTGGCTCTTCTGACAAACTTTGACTGGAGTGCAGAAGCCTCTGAAGCTGAGGAGGCCATCAATCAAGCTCTTGCAGCTCAAATTCAGGAACAAAGCAATGAGCACACGGTTAGCAGCAGTGAGAAGAAAGAAGATGCAAAGAAGGTGAATGAGTCAAAGGCAAGCACACCAGCATGCACTTGTGAGAAAGCCCTTGCTGCTGAAAAGGTAATACTGGATCTATCATATGAGTCTGTTCAAGATATGTGCACTCACTCTTGTAGAACCCGTCTGTTCGGTATCTACAAGGCCAATCGATTGTTGATTGACAACAACAATGAATTGCAAACTATGAACACACAATTGAAAGAAAATGAATCAAAATATTTTGTGAAACTAAATGAGGCATTGCATGAAAATGAACATTTAAAACAAACTCTTCTTGCTAAAAACGTTGAAATCAACATGCTTTCTGAAAGAGTAACTTTAGCCCAATTTGAAGCCTCTGAGCTTCAGACTAAGTTAGATAGATGGACTATTTCTCAAATGAAAGTTGAGGAAATGTTAGTTAAGCAACGAGGTGCTAGAATAAAAACTGGGGTGGGTATGGAGGAAAAAGAAAAGGAGCTTCCTAAAGTTTACCCTCCTCCAAGTACGCATTGCTACTCGCCCACTCCGACACCTCACCCTTTAAATGATTTAATTCCCAGTGATGCTAACAATCTGCATGCAGGTCTAGAAGGAGTTAACCTTAAGGAGCTCAGAGAAAATTTTGATCATGGATATGGTGACACAAGTGGACTTGGTTGCGGTAGCCTTAAGCCTAAGGAGTCTGTTAAGAGTAGTAGTTTTCATTCAAAGAAGTCTAGCATAGACAGTAGTGTAGCTAGTAGTTGTTCCACTTCAGATAGCAGTAGTGAAGAGTCTGTGTCTGTTAGTCAAGAAAGATTTGCTTCAAATGAAAATGTTCCTTGTCATGCTAGTACATCTCAAAATCGATTCAACAAATTTCTTTCTAATCCAATTCCTTCTTTTACACCAATACGAATTTCAGAACCTACAGAGAAACATATTTCTCGAAAGAAGGAATCATTTTTGAAAAACTAATAATCCAAGGATTTCAAAAGATAAAACAAAAGTGGATTTTGAAACCAACAGTGACTCTGATTATAGAACATCAGATTCTGAGGAGGAAAGTACTTCAGAAACCTCCTCTTGCACGAGTCACAGGTCTCACTGTTTCAGATGTGGTAAGGATGATCATGTTGTTAAAAATTGTAAAGAAAAATTAAATCGAACAAATCATGATAGATCCTTTGGAAACAAGGTAACCAGCTTTGTAAAACAATTCTTTGGGGGAAAACAGAAAGTCACAAATCCCGGCAATGCAAAAGTCTGGGTACCTGTTATTAAGTAATTTCTCCTTTTGTATTGCCAGGCACTCCCGAAGAACAGTTACTGGCATATTGATTCGGGATGCTCTCGGCACATGACAGGGATGAAAGACCTGCTCACAAATTATAGAATTTTGGATGGTGGATTCGTGTCTTTTGCAGGAAATAAAAGGGGTGGTAAGATGGTTGGTCAAGGAGACGTGTCTGCTGGGTCTCTTACTCTGGAACACGTCAATCACGTACCCGAATTAAAGTTTAATCTTCTGAGCGTATCACAAATCTGCGACAAGAATATTCCAGTATTGTTCAAAGCAAATGAATGCCTGTTCCTCAAGCCTGAATTTTCTGTGTCCGAAGAGATGGTGGCGATGCGTGCGCCTCGCATCAATGACACATATTTGCTGAATTTGACCTCAACTGCAACTCTCAATTCTTCCATGACTTGTTTACTTTCAAAGGCATCTGTTTCTGAGTGTTTCTTGTGGCATAGACGTCTAGGACACATAAATTTCAAAATTCTAAACAACCTGGTTAAAAACAATTTGGTCCGAGGTCTTCCATACAAGGATTTTTCTGTTGTTGAAAAATGTCTTTCATGTGCTAAAGGAAAACAACACAAGAAGCCACATAAGCCTAAATTGGAGAATTCTATTTCAAGTCCCTTAGAATTGCTCCATACTGATTTATTTGGACCTATTAGTGTACCAAGTTTGGGAAAGAGAACTTACTGTCTTGTTGTGACTGATGATTATTCCAGGTACTCTTGGGTCAGATTCTTGAAGCACAAGAGTGAAACGTCTGAAGCTCTACAAAATATCATTCTGTCAGTGGAAAGCTCAAGAAGCAAGAAGGTCAAAGCAATCAGGAGTGACAACGGAACTGAGTTTCGCAATCAGATCTTTGACTCATTCTGTGCAAACAAGGGGATTCTTCGACAATACAGCGCAGCAAGAACTCCGCAACAAAATGGTGTTGCTGAAAGGAAGAATCGCACTCTTGTGGAAGCCGCTCGTACCATGCTGATTGAATCAAAGCTCCCGATCATTTTCTGGGCTGAAGCAGTAAATTGTGCGTCCTACATACTGAACCGTGTCCTGATCGTGAAAGACAAAATGAAGACATCATATGAACTGTATCATGGAAGGAAGCCACTGATCGACTTCTTTAGGCCATTTGGATGTTCGTGCACGTTGTTGAATACCGAAGCTCAAATTACAAAATTTGGAGCTGTCTCCGATGAATGTTTCTTCATGGGGTATTCTTCATCACAAAAAGCTTATCGTGTTTATAACAAACGTACTCGTGTTGTGCAGGAATCTTACTACGTGGACTGGCAAGAATCGAACTCTCCAAACACCGGCACTGGACCCGAATGGTTTTATGATTCAGACACACTGTTCAAGTCATTCAATCTTCCTATCCTAGCTGATGCAGAAGATACTCCTCCTCTCGTAACTATCACCCCTCAACCTGATATTCCACAACCTATCCAATCCTCATCCCCACAACCCACTCAGCAACCCGATCTTCCATCTTCCTCTCATGAACTACCACAAACCACCGAACCCGCTCCCGCCCACCTTGACTCAAATTTCAAAACCCTAAAAGACCATCCGCATGACCTCGTCATTGGATCGATTACGGATGGAGTGAGGACTCGTCATCAGTCTGGTTTGATTAATGAATGTTTGTTTGCATGTTTTCTGTCTCAGATTGTTCCCAAGAATATAGATGAAGCCTTAGCTGATCCAAGTTGGGTAGATTCCATGCAGGCCGAGCTTCAACAATTCAGAAAGCTAAAGGTATGGAAATTGGTGGATCTTCCAGAAAATAAAGTTCCTATTGGCACGAAGTGGGTTTTCCGGAACAAAATGGATGATAGAGGTATTGTTATAAGAAACAAATCAAGACTGGTGGTTCAAGGTTTTTATCAGGAAGAAGGCATCGACTATACAGACGTGTTTGCACCGGTTGCACGCATTGAGGCGATCCGAATTTTTCTAGCTCATGCTGCATACAAGGACTTCAAGGTGTTCCAAATGGACGTCAAGTGTGCATTCTTGTACGGGGATATTGATGAAGATATTTATGTGCTTCAACCTCCTGGCTTCGAAGATCATGAATTTCCTGACAAAGTCTACAAGCTGGATAAATCTCTGTACGGTCTTCATCAGGCACCCAGAATATGGTATGAAACGTTGACTCAGTACCTATTGGGAAAAGGTTTTACTCGTGGGTCTATCGATATGACGCTGTTCAAGAAAGAGGTGAATGGAGAAATGCTGATGGTTCAAGTGTATGTGGACGATATCATCTTCGGCTCAACCAATGAGAAGATGTGTCGAGAATTTGAGGAATTGATGAAGGAGCATTTTGAAATGAGCATGATGGGGGAGATGAATTTCTTTCTAGGTTTGCAAGTGGAACAAAAGCCAGATGGTATCCTCATCCATCAAGAAAAATACATTCTGGAGATTCTGAAGAAATTCAAAATGAACGACGCCTCAGCTGAGCTTACTCCCTTCACATCTCAGACATGTTTGACTCCCGACAGTGAAGGAAAACGGGTTGACCAGAAACTGTATCGATCAATGATTGGGTCCCTCATGTATCTCACAGCCAGTCGCCCAGATATCACCTTTGCTGTGTGCTACTGTGCTCGTTATCAAGCTGATCCAAGGGAATCTCATGAAAAGGCGGTCAAACGTATCTTCCGTTATTTGAAAGGATCATCCAGATTGGGCTTATGGTATCCTAAAGGTGGAAGTTTTGAGCTTAATTCTTATTCAGACAGTGATCACGGAGGATGCAAACTCGATAGAAAGTCTGTTTCTGGGGGATGCCAGTTTTTGGGGGAATGCTTGGTTTCGTGGCAAAGCAAGAAGCAAACAACAGTCTCCTTATCTACAGGCGAAGCCGAATACATTGCTGCTTCTAGTTGCTGCTGCCAAGTGCTGTGGATTCAACATCAGATGATGGATTACGGGATTAATTTTCTTCATACACCATTGTTCTGCGACAACGAAGCTGCCGTCGGAATTTCCAAGAATCCAATTCATCATTCCCGAACCAAACATATTGAAACACGGATTCATGCAATCCGTGATGCTCAGGAAAAAGGGTTTATTGATGTTGTCCCCATTGAAACCAAAGCTCAAAAAGCGGATATTTTTACTAAAACCTTTGATAAACCCCGCTTTTATGAGCTTATTAAAATGCTGGGCATGATAACCTTTTAAATTTTTGGTAAATAATAAAAAAAAAAAAAAAAAGGGGGATAAAATAAACCTTTTTGTAAATACTTCTTTAAATTTCACTTCATCTTGTTTGTTATTGTCTAAACCTGAATGCCAATTTCATTTTGTCAATGAATCAGGTGATGGTCGGAACAGAATCTGGATATCAAGAAATCAATGATCATGCAGTTCTCCACAAATGATTTCTGGCCTTTCATCATCTGAAATTGATCAGGGGAGTATTTTAGTTTCATTTACCTTGCAATTCTCTCTTAACTGCTTTGTGATGTCCTTTCCGTTATTTTGTGGGGGAATTGGGGGTAATTCACAGTAAAATACCTAATCTTCATGAATTCGAAGCGGATTTCCTGTCAAACTTTTCTTCGATTGTGTGCCTCCTTTCCAGTGTTTGCCTTTCCTTTAGTGTCAAGTATCGATCGAATCATTTTAATTTTGTTTTTTCTAATTTCTTTATTGAAAATCCAAAAATAGAGTATTTATGGATTTTGGGGGAAAATTGAAGTCCTCAGAAAATTTTGATACATAAATAAAATTTCAAAAATGAAAATGAGAAATTGATCCGACCTTGTGAGAAATGATTGTTTATCAACCTGCGTTATCTGCCATGGATAGAGTAAAAATAAAGGCTGCATTGTGCTTGTATGATCTTTGAGTGTGTATGCCTAATATGATATCTATGAGTAGGATATAAACATAACGCTTGCCTGATTTTGCTCTAGTTTTCATTTCTTGATAAGTGTTGCAATGATTCTGTCAATTAAGAGATGTTCTGATGTACGCATGCTTTGCAAATAAGGCTTTATGCCATTTTTACACTCGACTCAGTGGGTCTTCTTTGCGTGCCTAGGCGGCCGACCTGATCACCTGCTGATTGAGTTTTCTGCTTTATTTTCTTGGTGTTTAGTGTATATCATCGGACTTTCTCTGCGTGCCCACAAGCCGACCTGATTGTTGTTGATATACACGATTTCTGCTTTATTTTTCTTTTTTTATTTTCCTAAGTGTATCGGGCTTTCTCTGCGTGCTTTGCGGCCGACCTGATTGCTGTTCTCTTAGGGTTCTGCTTTATTTTTGCATGAAACATCATGAACGTATATCTCATTTGAAAAAGAATTAAAAGAAAAATAATGATAAATATGATGACTTGTTAACATCTTTGATAGAGTGAGGCTGGGTAATCAGTGCTTGATTAATATACCTTAAGCATATCCAAAAATGTTAAATACTATTAGTGCATGCTTAATATCAATGTGATGCATTCGGGATCTGCTTGACGTGCATGCTGATTAAAATTGAAATTGAAATGTGTATGATGCGTATCGGTTGATGTGATCTCACGTCTGGATCTTTCTCACAAATTAATTTAGTATCTGCTTGTATAGTTGTTTTAATTTACATTTGAAAAAGCTCAAAAAGATTTTCTGTCTGCGTTATTTTTGATAAGATCGATACTTTGTAAATAATTTGTCGTTTTGTGTGTGTTTGTCGGTTTTCCTAAAGTCAAAATCAAAATTTGGTCAAAATTGGATTTTTAGGGTTTCCAGCGAAACTAAGTTTCGCTCCGTTAGTTTCGCCGTGTGGGTTCACAGCGAATCTGTTTGTTTCGTTACCGGCGAAACTGTTTTGTCGATCTTGTCTCGAGCGAATCTGCTCTTTCGCTCTGGCGAAACTATTGTTTCGCCGAGCGAAATTACGAGCGAAACTGCCCTCGTATATATACATCCATCGTGAATCTCGGTCAAAATCACCGAAACCCTAACCACCCAAAACCTGCAAACCCTCCTCGCGAAACTCATATTCGCTAAACTGTTTAATCCTAACTGTTCCATCATTTCTTCTTCATTTCGATTCCGGTTCAAGTCTCTTGTAAGTTTGGAGTAATCTCATGGGTTTACCGCATCTTTAAGGGTTTCCAGATTCGAAAATTTTGGGGTTTTTGAACCGAATAGTCAACAAAGATTATTGGAACTTTAAACTGGTGTTATACCCTGTTTTAGACCTGCATTGTACTCGTCTTGTGATGTTTATTGTGTGTGTAGGTTTAGATTGCGAAAACTGGGCTTAAAACG
Organism: Deinandra increscens subsp. villosa; assembly: GCA_039602395.1. Classification (NCBI taxonomy): domain Eukaryota; kingdom Viridiplantae; phylum Streptophyta; class Magnoliopsida; order Asterales; family Asteraceae; genus Deinandra; species Deinandra increscens. Next base: position 16,592 of record JBCNJP010005679.1, read on the forward strand.
AGTTTCGGCTTTTTAAATTTCAAAAATCGCGTCCAGCGAAACTAAGCGTTCTTCCAGCGAAATTGAACGAAAGTTCACAAGTTACGAGCGAAACTGTCAGCGATCATGCCCAAGTTTCGCTGATAGTGTCGCCGTGATTGCCAGCGAAACTGCTGTTTCGCCCTCGGCGAAACTGTAGTATCGCAGCGAAATTACTGTGTCGCAGCGAAACTGACCAGTCAGTGTCGCCGAGATCAGTTGTCGCGAAACTGGTTATTTCGCCATGTGCGACTTTGTGGCATCTCAGCGAAACTATACTTTCGCAGCGAAACTGTCAAATTTTTGAAATTTCATATTTAATTTAATTTAATTTAATGTAAGTTCGGTTTTCCTTACATGATCTCGTTTTCATGTGCAGAACAATGTCGGATCTAAAGCACGATCCTCGGAGTAATGTCACTGCATTCTTAGATCTCCGCACCGACAAATCAATAGGATTCAGAGACTGCATTGAGTGGCTGAAGCAATCATGCATATCTCATGCGATTTCATACTCACCGATCATCGACGATAGACACATCAAAGAATTTTGGCTCACGGCTCAATATGACGTTAGATCAAAGCCTGAATGCATCCGGGCCAGAGTTATGCAGAAAGATATAGTAATTACAATGAAGACAATTGCTGAAGTTCTCAGACTGGAAAATGATGTGGGTGAAGTTACTAAGATGACCGATTTGGAAGTACTGAAAGGTTTCGAACGTGACATGGGTTATGAAGGGGGTGCGTTGTGGAAGAATAAGAAGGAAATTAAGAAATCCCTGCTATCAAAAGAATGGAGATACATCGCTCATGTCTTCATTTCTTGCATTGACGATAGGAAAGGCGGATCCGATGGTTTAAATCAGAACTGGGCCGAGGCAATGTTGTTAGTCTGCAGAGGCAAGAAAGCAAATATTCCTCAAAGAATCTTTGATGCCATGACGGCAAACATTCAAGCTTTAAAGAAGTCTAGATGGCTGTTGTACCCAAGGTTCCTGGAGATGATCATTGAACATCTGGCTCCTGAATTGCCCAAGCAGGGTGTTGCTCTTATCCTTAATCCCATGCATCCAAGAATCCTCTCAGACTGTGCTGCAACAAGAGCTGATTTCTCAGGATATACTACATACTTGTTGAAGCACATGTATCCTCCTCAAAGGTACGAATATATCAAGAAGTTGATAGCAGATGAGAACAAGAGAAGAGCTGCAGGAAAGGTGGATGAAAATGTAAAGGGGAAACGGAAACAATATGTGAGGAGTTCGGGGAAAGAAGCTGGAGATGAAATTGAAGATGAGCTCGAAAATCTATCTCGTAAAGGAAAGAACATCTCTCAAAAACAAAGTGTTCCGACTGAAGATGAGCTGAGAGCTTCAAAGAAAAGAAGAATTGATCCCAGAGCTGAATTAGACGAAGACATCATCAGAGGTGTAAATACCTCTTTGTCAAATGAATTGGGAATGATTAAAACCAAGCTGGTTAACTCTGAAATTCGGGAGAAGGAGAAAGATAATCAAATCAAACGAATGAATGAGATTATAGCCAAACAATCTTCCATGATCAAATTTTTGATGGTAGAATTGAATGATATCAAGAAGCATCTGAACATGCCTGGTATAATGAGTGATGCTGAGATTGAATCTGTGAATGACATCTTAAAAGACACATCCGGAGCAGCGGGTGGAAGTGGTTCTGGTGAAGCTGATAAAGCAGGAGGAAGTGGATCGGGTGGAGTTGGAGGAAGTGGTACCGGTTTGAATGATGCTGATGACAGCGGAGCTCCCAATGCTGAAGACTTGGAGGCTATCAATGTCAGTGATGCTAATCTATTTAGTACCGAAACAGAACAACCACAGCCAGAGATTGTCCAAGCCAAATTCGTGTTGATCGATGAAGATGAGGAAGAAGCTGAAATCGACGATCACTCTGAGCCAAGAAGCTATGAATGGAAAGAGCATGGTCTTACTTATCTAGCGAAGATTAGCTCTGTCAGCGAAGAGGTTCTCGAGTTTAACAGAGATGATTGGTTCAAGAAACCTGAGCTTGTGGATCAGACTCCCTTATTTCAAAACATCTCTCAACCCAGCAGAAAAGAGTCTGATCGTCACATTATAAGCTGGAAATTCAATTCATCCGTTCGTGCCTTCATGATTAAGAGAAGGGGAGGTAGCATTTCATATCTTCACAAACGTGAAAAGTTCCAGTCTCTACCCAGATGGGATTTAAGAAGGTTGTCTGAGCTCCCCCTCATTGATGCTGATAAAGCAGAAAGGGCTGGCAACTTGGTGAAACATTTGCAGCTAGCCGCAAAAGACGACTTCGTATCGTTTGGATTTATGAAAGGCCAAAGGATCAAGTCTAAGACTAAAATTGATGCAGCAACAGGGAAGCCTAAAGTCCATCTTAAATTCAAGCCTGCAAAGACAATGACTAGAATCAGAATACCAGATCAAGAGCCTTCCAGACTGCAAAATTTCAAGAAATGGTTCTACGATAACCAGACAGGTGAAGCAGTTATCCGTATCGGAGAAAATGATGAGATCAGACTGTTCGACCCAATGGAGGTTTTCTCCTTCAGTAATGACGATCTCAAGACATTATGTGAAAATCCTATCAAACACGGGGCTGGCGATGACACTGCTGAAGAAGCAAACCTGTTCGTGAGGGTTGCCAATAAAGCCCGAGGAATTATCAAGGAAATAAAGGATTTAGCAGACAAAGTCAAGGCTGCTGAAGATAAAATGGAAGAAGATCGGGATTTGGCGAATCAAATGAACAAATCTTTAAGCGGGCTTGGAGAATCTTCTTCCCAAATCCCAGATCCAGAGACTGCTGTCCCCGCCGCCGAAGAGACAATCATTCTGGGGGAACCAGAGTCTGTAACCCCAGGTGCTGATGAAACAACAATTGTGGGGGAATCTGAAGAAAATGTCCCCGTTGCTGACACGACAACTACTTTGGGGGAATCAGGGACTCCTGACTTGAATCAAGAGCCGAACCAGAATGAAGCCGATGCTGACAAGTGAAGATCCTGTGGCTGAATCCCTCCCTAGGGGGAATATTGAAGATCAATGTAGGGAGGAATTCATCTTTTGTTTAGTTTCATTGTAATAGTTTAGTTTATTGTAAATGTTAGATTTTGGTAGGCTAGCGAAACTGTAAGCTACCGAGCGAAACTGTAGTTTCGCTCGGTACCTAGATTAGACTGTCTCAGTGACAGTTTCGCTTGGCCAGCGAAACTGCCAGCGAAACTGTTCACTGGACAGTATATATGCGCAGCCATTGTGCAGCCATTTGTAACTTTCTCAAACCTTTGAACCCTAATACAAGAAATCTTCATTTGGTGAGTTTTGGTGACGGCTAGGAGCTTATTTCAGTATATTGTAGCTTGTTTATCATCATTTATCAATCTATTGGTTCATATTGAGATTGTTCAAGGCTAGAAAACCATTTTAGTCATTGGAAATCCTATTTTGTGTTGTTTATTTGGTTTTCTTCTCAAATACACCTTCATTTGCACTGATAAAGATCAGTGAGGACCAACATTAATTTCTTTCGATTATTATTAAATATTCGTTACTACAGGCTGCGTTATTTTTAGCATGATTATTATTAACGTTTATATGCGTCTTTTTTTCTATAATACACGCACATTATGTGTTTTGTGTTATTTTAACGTATAGCATTTTCTCACATCAATTAATTGTATCTTTTATTCTTCTTTGAGAATGCGTTATTTTTAATTAATTCTTGCGTTATTATTTGTTAATTACACTTTTCAGATATATAAGTGAGCTTTTTTATGTTATATTGAGTGTGTTATTTAGTTTTATTTTTTGTGTTATTTAGTTGTCTAAGTTTATAACAGAACACCTTTTATGTTATTTTATTGCGTTTCTAGTTGCCTAAGTTTATAACAGAACACCATTTGTGTAATTATTTTTTGCGTTATTTTTTTCATGCGTTTTTTGTGTTTTTGCGTGATTTATTTTGCGTTATTAGTTGTCTAAGTTTATAACATAAGATACCATTTTGCGTTATTGTTTTTCATGCGTTATTTTATACCGTATAATAGACGAAGAACAATAATTTCCATTTCTTAATATATGTTTTTGACAAAAAGTTAATTAAAATTACAAAGAACATACAAAGCTGAATCTAAACTAGTTATATTTATTTAGAAAAAGAGTTCTTCAAATCGGTAGATGCTTGAAGGGCTCCGACTAGTTTGGTAATTTTGTGCATCTGTTCTATATCAGTTTTGGTCCTCTCTGACATAAACAAAATTACCAAATCTCGAACAACACTATTTGGCAAGATGAATAGATTTTTTTTTATCTCATTTCTTTCTTCAATCATCTTGTAACACCCCAAAATTTTATAACTTGAATTATATACGTGTGCTATGCGTGTTAAGTAGCTAAAACGTATATTGATATGGCTTATGGGTTGACAAATGGGTAAAAGGTAATGATTTGCAACATGCTATACGTGTTTAATATGGTATATGAATATGATATATGTGTTAGATAGCCAAACGTGATGAAACGTATGAAAAATGCATGTGTACCCGTTAACGGGTAATAAATTGATGAAAGGTAAGGGTTATAGGAATAATGTGTGTGTTAACAGATAAAATGAAATGAATACGTGTTTTATAACCATGATAATTGATATATATGATATCAAAATGGAATAGGTGTTTAAAAGTTGATATGATAGGTATAACTGACAACCACTGAAAAATACCTTTACGTGATTGTATTATGTTAGATATATGTGTAAGTATATACATATATATATATTCTAATGGCTTAAATACATGTGAAATATTCATTTGATAAATATATACGTGGGAATACGTGTTAGAATAGTTAAACATGTGAAAAATAAATAAGAACGTATCCTTACGTTGAAATAATGGCTAACAATGAATAAATACATAACGTATACGAGTATTATATGTATTTATATGTATTTATATGAACCCGAGGCTTAGAAGTTATTATAAATGTGTCCTAAAGTAAATCGCAACATGAAATGATAAGTATGAGAAGTAGAAGGGCTAAAATGTAAATTGATAGAAAAAATATATAAATATATATATATATATATATGAATGTATATAAACCTTATCAAACGTTTCCCGATCCTTAAAAATATTAGAATTATGTCCCATAATGTGTTGGTACATAAAATGATAAGGAGATAAAAGTATGAGGGGCTAAAGTGCAAATAGTGAAAGATATATATATATATATATATATATATATATATATATATATATATAGGGTTAGGTTCAAATGAGAACTTTTGAGAACTAAATCTCCACCATTAATTTCAGGTGGGGACCACTATAATTCATGGGGGGATTTTCCATATATATAAACTAGTGGCTGAGATTAGTTCTTTTTAGTTCTCAAACTCAATTGGTTCTCAAATGATCCTCTCCCTATATATATATATATAAAGAAATATATATATACGTATGTATACGTATATCATCGAGTGTGACCCGAGCCTTAGAAACTTTTATAAATATGTCCCATAATGTTTTTAAGCATAAAATAACAATTTGGTAGAAGTCTGGGGGATGAATTGTAATTATAAAGTACAGGGACCAAAACTGTCATTCTGTGAAACTTTCCAGGCGGTACGCGAGCCAACCCTCGCGGTACACGACCCGGTTGGCGACCAGAATCAGCCACGATGGTGACTTGTTCTTCACGTTTTGACCAAATTGACTAGCTTAGGTGTCGATTCCGGCCATAATAGTCACCCCTCGACATGTAAGAACCCCATGCGACCTCAACGACTATAAAAGGAACCCTAGATCGGCCATAACAACTTGCAATTTCACAAATTTACACCCGAAAAACCTTCATTCTAGCCGCAACCTTCTTCTGCCCAATTCAATCTGCTCGTTTGGAGTTTGAAGCTAAATTTCTATAGTCAATCATCATTAGGTATGATTAACAATAACCTATCTCGATTTTTGCTAATATTGCCTCTATATATGTTTTCTAAAAATGTATAAAAACTAGGGTTCTTGAGCTTGTTTTGCTAAAATTGGGTGATCGGGTCGGAATTAGGGTCTGAATTTTTGTAGGTAATCCTATTATAATGTGTTTTAAGAAATTATTTCACAATTGAAAAAAGTTTGGTAAAGGTTTTGTTAACGGGTCAAAATTAGGGTTTTCGTAACGTTGTTATGCCCAAATTGAGTAAACAGTTTTGAATTAAGCTTTGATATTTTAAAGCATGTTATAAAATGTTATAATGGATAATACCCTAAGTCAGTTTCGAATAAAAATGATTTTTGGTCAAGAAACAAGAAAAACGGGAAATTAAGGTTTCTAAATAAGATTATTAAATATAAAATAATCCGGAGGGTATGGGGACTTGATATTTGATATGGCAACTTGTTCTTATATATAATAAGTATATATGAAGTTAAAATGGATAAATATTAAAGTATTTAATATACCGAGTTAATCGGATATTTAGAAGTTCATGCGCACCGGAAGGGTAAGCGCCTGTACTTGGGTTTCTAGCAAAGCGGGGGTGTCGAATAAATCCCCAACTAGGCACTGGCATACCTCACTGGGCGATCCCGGAGTGAGAGTTTACTTATAGGAATGTGCGTCTTCGTATTATCGTTAATAGAAAAGGATAACTGCCTAAAGGGTATTTTGGTCTTTTTGACCTTTAAAAAGGAATGAACTTAATAATTGAATATTATTAAGATAATAAGATGTTAAAATAAACATACGAAGTGTTTATTATATTAAACCTTGCGTTAACGCCATACAATACGCGATTAGGTGTTTTACCTAAATTAAGTGCTTAAGAGTATAAGGTGAGTTCTATGAGCCTACTCTTTAAATGTTTTGAATGTTTTAAATGTTTTCGGGCTGAAATACATACAAATGTTATGAAAATATGTCCAGATGGTTTATAACCGAAATATTGCCTATTTTAACTGCTAGAATTGTTAAAAGGTTTTTGATTGATATATACATGAAAGGTTATGAAAATGATTATCGATGAAATGCTTTACAGCAATAAACTGTTAAATGAATGTTGATTTGAAATATACGTAAAAAGGTTATGATAGTGTTTACAAGTGAAATGTCCTAAACTGTTAAACTCCTAAATTGCTTTAGGAATGATATATATGAGAAATGTTAAGGAAATATGTTAAAATGCCTTTTACATGTTTTGTTATGATACACATACGTGAAATGTTTTAAGGCCTATAACTGTTATAAATGATGATTACCTGTTATAAACTGCTTTCGGGAAGATTATAATAAACGGGTAATGTAAAGGATAAAACTTTGATATAAAGTTTTTAGAAATGGAAAATGTGAATGTTTGGTCTAAGCTTATGTATGTGAATAAGTGTCGGGTAAATATGATCGTAAGATGTAATCTATACTGGGATGGTTCTATATATCATATCCGTTTGTATTTAAGGTGTGGTGGATACGTTGCGGTACTTCCTATATATAAACACTCGTAATACAATAGGAAATGTTATAGAATTAGTCTAGTGTAGGTTTCACTGAAGTTTAACAAGACCCATAACATTATATTTGTAAAACGCTTATTTCCATATACGGGTGATAAACTGGTGTTGAAAAGGTTATGAGTCCAAATACAAAGGTTATTAAATGGACTTTTGAAAAGGTTTTTAATCTAAGCGGATATTGTCTAGTGAAAAGGGAAACGGTGGTTGTACAACTAGAAGCGGGGAACGACGGTTCTCCGGGGTAGCGACGGCTGCTCTATTGAAAAGGTATTCGGGTGGTGACGGTTGCCCGAGGAACTAACGTGGTTCCAATGGACAATGCTTGGTAAGTAAATAATGACTGCTTATAATATTTCATATAACTCTTTATGTTTTATACCTAATTATTATTTGCACAAGAGAGGGTCTAGGACACCCAGAGTACTTTGAGTAATAAATGGTTTAATGGTTATATTTTGGTATAACACTGTTATGTTTATACCTGTTAAAAGGTTAAATAGTTAAACGATTAAACGGGTAAATGGTTGAAGGTAGAAATGGTTGAATGATTAATTGAATGAATGTTTTGATATAAATCCATTTTATACCTGATAAATTGTTAAATGTTGTAAGGAAATGATTTTCTGAGTCAACCGGATCAAGACAAAGATTTCCGGTTAAAGATATGCTCAAGCGGAAGAACGCTCAAGCGGAAGTTTTGTCAACCGGAAGCTCAACCGGAAGAACATTTCCGGGTGAACTCTTTTATCCAACAGAATAAAGAGTTCAACCGGAAAAGTACAGGAATATTACTTTTGCAGAATTCAGACCTGCAACTACTTTCATTCTTCCAAAGTCACATCCTAGCCGTCTCCTACTTATAGATAAATGCATTTTGCACATTTCCTCTTTTGTATGTTTACTAATGTTCTTTTAGTAAGTTTATTGTTTGACTTTTATGTACGGTTAGATTAGCCCGTATGAGATCAACGGCTGTAGTTGATCTCCTTAGTACTATTTATAGTTGTTAGCTAGTTCATTCACAAGTACCCGTTTTCAGTGCTTACACTTGTAACAGTTTGAACTTGAGTTAATGCAAATAGTACCGAGAAATTTATTATCTTGTGTTCACTAGTTTATGCAATCAATACAATCAAACTACAAGTATAAGAAAAACAAAGCTTAAGTAAAAACAAGTATGATACAACTTTATTCCGCATGGTTGTGATCTTCAAGTAAAGAGTTCTTGTTTTAATTATTTCTCTGAGTAATCATCGGTCCTACAAGTGGTATCAGAGCTTTGGCTCTACACTTTGAAGACTTCTAAGTGCTTCAAAGTTGATACTTTACTTGCTCACTTGAGTTTTTACAAGCTTTTTTCTGTTTTAAAAACTGTTTTTCACAATGACTGACTTAACACTTGGTTCACTAAATGGTAGCTCTAACAAACCACCAATTTTCACTCCTGATGACTTTGATACTTGGAAACTCAGGATGGAAGGTTTTGTTAGAAGCCTAGACAGACGCATTTGGAACAGGTTGACTGTAGGTCCTTATAGTCCAACTGTTCAATCTGCTGATGATGCCGAAGTGCAAATACCAAAACCACTAGACAAATATGTTGAAGCTGATTATAATGAGCTTGAATATGATCACAAGGCCTACTGGACACTCCAGGCTGCATTACCCAACTCTATACTGGTAGGGTTTAAGGGATATAAGACAGCAAATGGCTTGTGGAATGCTCTCAGTGAAATGTATGAAGGGTCTAGTGAGGTTAAGGAAAACAAAAAGGATGTTCTGAAACAAAGATATGAAAATTTCACTTACAAAACTGGTGAATCTATGACCAACCAGTATCTTAGATTTGTTTCACTTCTTGATGAATTGCAAAAGGTAGAAGTAACAATAGAACAGGCTGATGCCAACAGGAAGTTTCTGAGATCCTTACCTCCAATGTGGACTGTTTACACAGTAAGCATTAGGGAGTGCAAGGACCTCAAAAAGCTTAAACTAAGTGAACTCCATGGAGTCCTTAGTGCTTATGAAATGGAGCTTAATCTTAAGCAAAACAACTTCCCTGAGGCATCACCACAGTTGCAAACCACTGCTTTGGTTACAACTGATTTTCAAAAGATCTCAAATTCTTCTCAATATCACTCACCCTCAGTCAGTTTCAATGAGCCAACTAGATGCTCAGAGAGTTCTTCAACATTGTTTGACAACTCTCACTCTGGTAAACGAAACAACAATTCTTTATTTGAAAATCAGTTTAACTTTGAAAATTTTTCAAACGGAAATTTTATTTCCTGTTGACAATCTCAACCGGAAAAATTTTCAACCGGAAATCTATCCGGATCAACTTTCAAACGGAAAGAAATTTTGTTGTGAGGAGAGAAAAATCTCCGCTTAAATCTCAACCGGAAAACTTTTGCTTTAAATGAATCATTTAATTTACCGGTTGAGGCACACATTTTCAAGCGGATTGTGCATTTAAAGTGTTTGAATTTATTGTTCTAGAAAATATCTGAATTAAATTCAAAAGACACGCAACAGGCGGTTGTACTTTACAACCACCTGAAGCATACTTTTTGCGGACCCACTTGCACTTTTTCCTTTCTCTCTCCTGTGACTCAGCGTACTTTATCCATCGCTGTTAACTGTCACTCACCGTTAAACCCACCAGATAAATACCCCCAACCCCTTCAACACTCCTCATAATCCAAAAGCAAGAAACCGTTCAAAATTCGAAAACCTAGAAATTTTCAGAACCATTTCTTCCTACTCCCAAATTTTCTCTCAAAATAAATCAACAATGGCACCGAAGTCCAAAGCAAAGGGGAAACAACCAGTAAAAGATGATCCTTTTCCTCTTGAACACAACTTGGTTGCGATTCTTGACGAACCAGTGAACTCTACACACGCTGAAATCTTCACAGGGATGATCAATTTTCTCAAATCGTCATATCTGAATCACGCACTCACTGTTGCGGTGTATATGTATGAGGAAATTCTCTCTGAATTTTGGAAGAACATCCAACTGCTTTCCTTAGTCTTCTCCCCCTTTTTGGCAGCATCAGCTTCTACAGCCTGACCTCCAAAAGGAAATGGGTTCAAAGAGCTAACCTCAGCAGAAAGCTGTGCAACCGGTTGAGATTTTGGTGCAGGGGAAGTTTCCGGTTGAGCAGTTGGGGCATCAACAGGAACTTCTTGAGCTTGAGCAGCAGCAGGAGATGACATTACAAGGCTGGCAACAGTCGAATTGAGACTGGTTACCTGAGCCTGTAGTGATTTGTACAAGACCGTCAATTCTGTAAGTGTTAAACTATCCTCAACTGGAATTTTACCAGTATCATAGGAAAAAGATGGACCATCAACCCTAGGTTGATCAAGTCCACCACCCTGGTTTTCTTGGCGCCTGGGATTCCCCTCAACTATAGTTTTTCCCTTAGGATCCACTAGGGGATCTTCCGGTTGAACTAAAGTGTGGGTTGCCATGGATTGGGTCTTATTGATGTTACTACCAACATCAAAGTTCAATGAGAAACTTTGAGTGGCAGCAGCCCTTTCCACATGAATCTCATCTAAACTCCTGAGATTCACCTCCTGGGGTGAATGGGGGTTAGATGTAGTAGTGTGAGTGTCACTCAGAATGTTCCCATGTAATGTGGTGCTTGGGTTAATAACACCATCATTTGTGACAACTCTTTCTACATCATCATTCACAGGTGAGAAGTGTGAAGTGTAGGGTGAGAAAGTGGATGGGGATTGTACATCCATATGAAATGACTCCCCCTCAGAAGAAGGTTCATCAACAAGTTTAAATCCCAATTTGGCTGACCCAAATGGCTGTGTGCCAAGGGTTGGTTCAGGGCTGGAGGTAATAGGTTGCAAGAGAGGAGTAGGCTCTTGCACAACCTTTTTGAGCCTTTTGAGCTTTGTAGGCTTTGGGGAAGGGGGGATGATGGGAATTGATGGTGGGTCTGAATCTCTTCTCCTTTTTCTTTTGAAAATTAAGGTTTGTTTATCAGAAGGAGAAGGTGGTTGATCAGTGGTAGGTTCAACAACTGTGGATGGTACAGTGTTGTCCACTGGAGCAAGTTGCTCTTCAGAAGCATGTGTTTCCGGTTGAGAACTAGGTTCTCCCTGTTCAACCGGAATCACCCTTTGGATTGGCATGGGATGGTCAGTATCCCTCCCAAGGAAAGGCTTCTTGTTGGTGGTTAATTTAGAAAAAGTATTTTCAGATAATGCTCTTGGAACCAGCATCATGTTTCCTTCTAAATTAATTTGGGGGTATTTTTCTTGCAAAAGGGGAAA
>JBCNJP010005683.1:0-27695 GCA_039602395.1 Deinandra increscens subsp. villosa
TTATGACACGCTTTGCGCGTCATAAAATGCGCGTCATTGTTCGCGCGTCAAGAAGCAGATGACGCGCATTTTGCGCGTCAAGAGGATTCTTGACCCTACCTTCCTTGACGCTTTTTTGCGCGTCATCTGGGCCCTTTCTTGACGCGCAAAAAGCGTCAAGAAAGGCCATTTTTGTAGTAGTGACTATAAAAAGTGAAAGATGGCGATGAGATACCGTAGATGTTAATGAATCAAATGTCCAACTGATCGTCGCGTCTGTATTGTAAATATGCAGCTAGAATAATCCAGCCAAAAAGTAATGGAAATTTGACCTAACACGATTCCAAATAGAAAAACTTCAAGCGTTTCGATTGATTTGAAAGGGGAAAAATTTAAGGGGTTCCAAACCTAAATAAACATCCGAATCGCCCATGAATCTCAATGACCAAAAATTGGCAATTAACGCGGGAAGGAACTATATAATATCAGATAATGATGTGACACGGAGAAAACAAAAAAAAAATGTAAAAAAATAAAAATGTACAAAGTAAAAAATTATAAAACATAAAGGGTTAACATATGCAAAGTTTAATAGACAAAATGATTGAATCAAATTTAAACTTAGATGCACTAGGTCTTCATATTTTCAAGTGCTTTATTATGAAAACTATAAAAATTACCAACGTGTCTATAGCAAATCTTTATTTTTGTTCCGACTATTAAAGCATACTTTTATTAATGTCTCACGCCTACATTCATTCACAATCTTAATCCAACCATAATCTCTACTTAATTAACAATATAAACAAAAGGTTTTGCCTGCTTTTACACTGCACTCTAATCAATTATAAAGATTTGTTAGAGGGAGAATGGAAAACTCATCCCAGTGTACTAAAAGAGGCTGCCGTCAAGTTTTTCGCCGAAAAATTCAACGAACCGCACACTACAAGACCCATCTTCCAATCAAATGAGTTCAAAAAACTGTCACAGCAGGAGGCCGATCAGTTAATAGCACCATTCGAATTTGAGGAAATCAAGAATGCAGTGTGGGATTGTGGGAACGACAAAGCATCTGGCCCCGACGGATTCAATTTCAGATTCATCAAAAATAGTTGGGAGGATATCAAGCACTGGATAAAGGACTTTTTAAACGAGTTTCACAGCTCAGGTTGCATCAGCCAGGGATGTAACTCATCTTTCATTGCTTTGCTACCAAAGATAAAGGATCCTTTAAAACTAACCGACTTTCGTCCCATTTGTCTGATTGGAAGTATGTACAAGATTCTGGCCAAGACACTAGCAAATAGATTGAAAAGGGTCATTCCATCAATCATAAGCAAATCGCAATCAGCATATGTCGAAGGAAGATCAATATTAGATGGTCCATTGATTCTAAACGAATCAATAGCTTGGCTCAAAAAAGTAAACAAACAAGCGATGATATTCAAGGTAGATTTCGAGAAAGCATTCGATAGCTTGAATTGGGCCTTTTTAGACTCGATAATGTCGCAAATGAATTTTCCTGAAAAGTGGAGTGACTGGATAAACGGCTGCTTGAGTTCATCTCGAGCATCGGTCCTAATTAATGGTGTCCCAACCCAAGAGTTTCAAATGAAAAGAGGGGTAAAACAAGGAGATCCCCTTTCTCCGTTCTTATTCATAATCGGAATGGAAGCGTTACACATCTCCGTTCAGAAGGCAATTAACAATGGCACCTTCAAAGGGATTGAACTACTCCTCAACGGCCCGAGCATATCACACTTAATCTACGCGGATGACGTAATCTTCATGGGGGAATGGACAAATGATAACGCCATTTTTCTTGCACGTTTTCTGCGTTGCTTCCACATATTAAAAGTAAACTTCACCAAAAGCAAACTCTATGGGATAGGAGTAGACGAACAGTAGGTCCATCATATGGCAAGTAATCTGGGTTGCAAGACAGACAAACTGCCCTTCATCTACCTGGGTCTCCCAGTTGGGGCAAATATGAAGCTTCACAGAAGTTGGTTACCAGTCATAGAATGAGTCAAGAAGCAGGCTGTCAAAATGGAAAGCGATGGTGCTGTCAACAGGGGGCAAAGCTACACTGCTAAAATTAGTCTTGGGGAGCCTACCATTGTATTACCTCTCCTTATTTAAAGCTCCTGTAAAGGTGTTGAAAGAGATTGAATCAATTAGGAGAAACTTCTTTTGGGGTTGTTCCGAGGATCACAACAAAATCCCTTGGGTGTCTTGGAAACAAATTCTAGCACCCAAACAATGCGGCGGAATGGGTATCGGTTGTCTCAAATCCTCCGGAATGGCATTAAGATCTAAATGGTTGTGGAGGTTCAAGGAAGATAACACAACACTTTGGGCCAAAGTAATATCATCAATCCACAAATCCAAGAGGATACATGGCATCATCCCGGTCAAAAAGGCAATTCCTGGATACTGGAAACAAATCGCATAGGCTGCCGACGAACTTCCAAGCCTGGGCATCGATTTCTGGGGCGAAATCAGCGGCTACTGTGGGGGTAGGAAACACTGTACTATTTTGGCAAGACACATGGGCATCGCAACAGCCTCTCAAACAACTCTTCCCAGCGCTATATATGATTGAAAAAAATAAATCTTGTGTCGTTGATTGCAGGTTGCCAGCATCCACTCATAACTCAAGGCATTCCCCTTCATGGAATTGGGCCAAAAGCCCTACAAGCCCCAACCGAACAGGCAGAACTGTCCATGATATGCAATCTGTTAACAACAATTCCCCGGACACCCGATCAAAGATAAATGGAGTTGGCTCGGTAGTAATGACGGCAGCTTCTCCTCGGCTTCAGTTCGAAAGAAAATTGAGCTTGAGGTTGGCGATTTCAACTACAAACACAATTGGCTTCATTGGACTCCCATAAAAGTAGACATTTTTATGTGGAGAGCAGCCCAAAACAAGATCCCGGTGAAAAGTGAGCTACAAAAAAGAGGAGTTCATCCACAAAACCCGATGTGCAACTGGTGTTTTGTTGAACCGAAAACAACGAGTCATCTTCTGTTTAACTGTCCCTTCGCAAAAAGGATTTGGCATCTCATTAGCAACTGGTGCGGTTTTGACCTACGGAATCATGACTCGATAGAAACCCTTCTCTCCCACATCCTTAGCAGTCGCATCGCAAAAGAGGAAATGAAAAAACTCCAGGTAATTCTCAGTTGTAGCATTTGGGAGATGTGGTTGGCGAGAAATCAAAAAGCTTTCAAAGGAAGAAATACTCACGCTGGAAAGAAATCAAACTACACTCATTCTCCTGGATCAAAATCGGGCTAAGTTATTGGGCCTCTCTTGGTGTAATTGGGCTAGTCATGCTTCTATCTTGTAATTGTTGCATTTTTTCTCGTTTTTGTATCTCTTTCCTAACTTCTCGCTAGTTCTAATAAATTTTGCCGTTCAAAAAAAAAAACCTATCAAGCCAAGTACGTATAAAACATCGTTCTTTATTCTTTCTCTTTTTTTTAGAAGTCATGTACACATACATGGATGACAAGATCCTTTTTAGTCAATATTTTTTTATGTACCATTTTCTTTAATTTGAGTGATAATGTAACAATCCAAGTCAACCGTATCAAAGATATTATCTGTTTTGTCGTCCCAGATGAATTGTCCGTCCACAAACTCACGGTTTTGTTTTCACCCGATGAGTTGCGTACCCAAGCAAAACGCATATTGGTAGAGAAGTTTTCCACCTCCTTATAAGGAAGACTTCGTACGTTCTCCACCTCAACCAATGTGTGACTTACATAAAAGCCTACGCTACCAAAATGCGTTTTGGCTAGAAAAGCAACTCGTTGGTGAAAACAAAACTATGAATTTCGGGATGGACAATCCATCAGAGGAAAGCGGATAATATCTTTCTTTTTTTTAACGGCAAATAGTAAAAGCCGGATAATATCTTAATACGATAGACTTGAGCTGTTACACACACTCCATTTAAGATCCTTACCCTGTAAAGATGATCCAAGAAACATTATCCGAATCAATTAATTTAGACATACAAAGATTCTAACCCTCATAAAGAGGATCTGCAAGATAAACCAAAAAATATTACTAGATCTAGATGGACTCATTTCTAGTTGACTCTTTTCCTTTTTCCAATGCTACTAATATAAACAAACAAATAAACATAAATAAATTCTCCAAAGATACAAATAATTAAAATAAACATATATTTATTTTGAACGGAAAGAGTTTAATTAAGGACCAAAAGCAAGACGCGAAGTTTAACTATCTAAGAGAAATATACTAGTTACCATAAACAAAAGGTTTAAAAGTAATCTTTCAACATTTAAAACGTGTCAACTAAAACCTAAAATATAAAGTAGCGAATACCGAGTTGGACAAAGAAGTCACTTGACCAAGAAGTCACTTGACCACACTACAACAAAAAAAGGTTTTGGTGGGGGAAGTTTCGCATCCTTACAAACCGGGCAATTTTGCATAGATGCGTTCTCTTTCCAAAATAAAGCACAGTCATTTTTGCATGCATCGATAGATTCATAGCCTAACCCAATCTTTCTCAGCTTCTTCTTAGCTTCATAGTATGACGTTGGAACATGATTCCCTTTCGGAAATGTAAATTTTAAAAATTCTAAAAGCATGTCAAATGAACTATTGGTCCATTTGTTGATTACTTTCATATGCATCATTTTTGCTAGGAAGTTTAGGGAAGACATCCATGTACAGTCGGGGTATAACTCGGTATTCAACTCTTTAAACAAATCATCAAATTCTGGGTCTAAACCAATTCCATCTTCATGTTCATTTTCTTCATTTGTATTAAACGCGTCCATAACATCATGAATTGCATCAAACATCTCAGGGGCAGGGGTTGTTTCTGAATACCTTGATCCAAATAAATAGGGATTGGAGATGGCTTCTATAGCCGCAGTGTCAGGATGTTCCTCACCATGATAAAACCATGTTTTATATGATGGTGAAAACCCATGGTCAATTACGTGTGCATAGATGGTTTCTGTATTCTGTCGTTTACCATTGTTACACCTTTTACATGGACAATAGGGTTCCCTGTGACAATTGACGTGTTTCTTGGCAATCTCTATAAACTGTTCAAGACCATCCCTAAATTGCATAGAAGCTCGGTTTCGCAAACTAGTCCAACTCTTATCAATTGTCATGACTGTATTATTATTAAACATTAGCTATAATGTAACTAATTATATCATATCACGATGATTAGAAATTAATGGTATCAACAATTAGCACGAAATGTCATAGCTCATATAAGATGCATCCAAGTAAATAAAGAATAACTATGATGCACTAACGTAGAAATATAATATTCGGCAGTGGTGGATCCTAACCCACCTTTTGATTATTCTATCTCATATGTATACATTTTAACGTGTCGACACTTAAGAAAAAATCGGCAGCAATTCCTCTCAACTCCCCAAGTATGCATATAAATAGCATACTCAAAGGAGTGAGAGAAATAGCTACCCATTTTTTCTTAAATGTCAACACGTTAAAATGTATACATATCCTAAATGAGATAGAATAATCAAAAGGCAGTCCCAAACGGGGACAATCCAAAGTTTATCTCTATTAGATAAAATTTGAACGGGTATAGTCTAAGGGGTTATTTAGAAGGAATATGAATATGCACATATTAATATACATTAGACATATATGAATACATACACATTATAATCACATGCATCTAAACATATATACAACCATACACATACTTGGTTAAAGTAGGGTCAAATTTACGTACCTCAACGATGATAACGAGCAAGAAATAATAAGAAGAGCGTGCAATAGAACTCAATGAGATCCTCAACACTGACGTCTTTAAGGATCTACAAGGATACGTATATTATTAGTATTACTATATTTACATACAGACACAAATAACAAATGTCTACAGATAATAAAATCTAAAAAGATACCTGCAAAGCTATAACCACAAACAGAGGACTCAAAACCTGCAACCAAAGGAAAAATTTATACTATCACATATGATATAGTTAATTCCTTAGCAAGTTTGACTAAACTAAGGCTAAGAAGGATAACTCTAAGCAAAAAGCAACTGGTTTGTAATTCTGTTTAGATATACTTGATCTCATTAGAATGCTATATAAGTTCCAATATAACAACCTTAAATTTAAGCCTAAAGATCGCCCCATATAGGCCAATTTTAGAAAACCCCCAAAATAATATCGATGAGTGCAATTCCATCTTGTAATCCCACCCAATTAAAACTTTTACAATTATTCTTCTTTCTAGCCTTATTACTCATCAATGCTAATTGGTTGGCTGTAGGTGATTTGAAAGTAGCATAAAAAAGAAACTAAGAAAGAAAACATAACCTTAGGTGATTTAGGGCTGCAGTGGTTGACTGTAGAGGTCGATTAGGGCCGAATTTGGGGGCGGTGGAGCAACCAAACGGAAGCAAAACATCACCGCTGCGGGACTAAGGATGGTGCTGCGGGACGACGGCGACTAAGGATGGTGCTGCAGAACGACGGCGAGGATGGTGGTGCTCGTATGGTTGTCGTCGACGAGATGTATTTTCTCCGCTGGGAATCGCCGCTGCTGTCGATCTCTTTTCTTGTGAAACAAATGATCGATTACTGTATTTTTTTAGTTAGGGCATGAAGCCCTATGGCGGCGATAAATCCCCACCAAAGGGTTAAAACAAAACGACGTCGTATCCGCTAAGGCTCCGGTGGCAAAATGTCCCCACCAAAGATATACCCGGGTATTTTAGTAAAACCTTTGGTGGCGAAATGTCCCCCATAGGTTAGCTTAAAATAAAATTGTTTTCTTTAATATTAGATGGAATAAGAAAAAATAAAAACTAATTAATTTATCCTTTGGTGGCGAAATTTCCCCACCATGGATTTTCACTTGGCGGCAAATTTCCCGCCCAAGTCTTCGGTGGCGACTTATCCCCATGATAGCTTAAAGTTTCAACTTTTTTATTGAAATCCTTTGGTGGCGAAATGTCCCCACCAAAACCCTACCTTTGGTGGGGACTCATGTCCCCACCTTAGCTTTCCCCACCAAAAACGTTTTTTCTTGTAGTGCCAGTTGGCACTTGTATGTGTCCTCCAAAAAGAATAGTAGGTGAGAGAACAAATAAAATTATTAAAGTTTTAATATTTAATTGAGTTTTTTTTTTGAACGGCAATTTTATTCCACCATTAAATCATATTATCATTAATAATTTACAAATTATAGGTAAAATATAAATGGTAAAAATTACATCACAACAAACTAAAAAAATAACACTAAGGTTGTGTTTGGCGCGCCATACGCTAGCTTATAAGCTAGTTTTTGAACGTTACCAAACGGAGTTTTTTTAATAAGCTAGCTTTTTTTAAAAGCCCCTTTTGGTAACGTCAAAAAACTAGCTTATAAGCTAGCTTTTGAAAAGCTAGTTGGAGTAGCGTTTCAACTAGCTTTTCAACTAGCTTTTATAATATTTCCAGTTTTACCCTTCCCTAACTTTAAATAAATATATTTATTTACATTTATGACATGTACTTTTATGTCATTTTATATTTTTCAGCTAGTTTTACTAAACGTTATTTTTTATCAGCTAGCTTATAATTTATCAGCTAACAGCTAGCTTATCAGCTAGCAGCTAGCTTTTCAGGTAGTGCGCCAAACACAACCTAATTTGTAAAACGTTAATTTGGTTGTAAAAAAATAACATTACCTTATAAACATTATTTTGGTAACAAAATGTACTTGCCTAAAAAACATTACATCAAAAAAGATATAATTGACTTTTGATGGTTTATCAATAAACAATATGGAAAAAATTTATATATTGGAAACTGGTAGGGAATAACGCCATTATTTTTTTAAAGAAACCAACATGTTAAAACAAACAAACCACATGTCTAAAACAAACACACCACACATGTCTAAAACCGAAAAAAACATATGTTCATTGTTTGTTAACACGAGATCTCAAGACACGAGTGGATGATCCAACAGTGTTGCTTTGTGGTGTAGATTCTACACCTTTACCCTTCTTGTTCTGCTTAGTAAATTTGCTTCGTTAACAGTTTCAACGCTCTTGTTCTTCTGTGGAGGTTCTGGACATGTAGTTGAATAATGGTCATATTCAAGACATTTTTGACACTGTTTTTTTTTCCTGCCAGCTTTAATTATGGCCTCTTCTTGTTTATATTACGCGTGTGTGAACCAAAACCTTTCGTCTTATAACCAAGAGGTACCTTAACAGGTAACCTATCATTTTGAGATGTGCCATTAAACTCACCAAACCTGTTAACACCATATCATATAAAAAAAGATTGTTATATACACTTTTCAGACAACAACATAAAAAATAACAATTTTTTTTTTAATTTATTATGTACAAATGGCAAACTAAAAAACACCACGTACCTATCTCTTTTGCCTGGGGGTGGTGAAACAAAATCAACGTTATCAGCCTTTTGCATATAACTTTCAACATGTTCCTTGTACAAAGACAACTCCGCCATATTATCCGATAGCTTATTTAAAATGTATTCATTCGCATACATTATATCACGCATCAAGGCACGACCGCCATCATCAAGTGCAGATACATCAGTTGTATCATCGTTTCGATTAGAACTATTAGGCACCACATCACGTCTCCACCGTCGAAGAACATATTTTTTGGGAAATTCCCTACTATCCATCTGCCTTAAAACATAGAATATATGCCTACACAAAAGGCCAAAACTTTCAAAACGTCTACATTCACAGTATATAGTCATGTCAGACTGACGAAACATCACCTGCAAATAGAAAAACACCATGCCTGAACAAAACACAAACAATACTATTTATATAAAAAACACCACACAGAATAAAACCACTGCCTCAAATGGTTTGGAAGTAATTTGCGTCCAATCTTTGATATAGTACTTCACGAAGTTATCTTGGGGTGTGTACGTTTGACACATCAGCTTCTTCATCATATCCATTTCATGCTGAATGTCCAGAAAGGTTGTTCTGGTGTAAATTTTTGCAGCTTCACCTTCAAGCCACCATATAGATTCCAGTTCAGGATTGGTGAACCGAGTGTCGTGATCATTCTTCCGGTGTGTATGATGCTGGGATTCCAAAGCTGTTTCATAGTGTGACAAAAACTCAACTAATGTGGACCTTGGATTGCACATAAGTCCAAAGAAATGATTTTCACTTTCAGAACGTGATGTCGTCCTCATCAGTCCAGATAGGAGCTCATCTTTGTAATACGCAGGAATCCAAGATTTGCGTATGCCGAAAGTATCGTGTAACCACTTGTTGTATGTTAGTTTATACTCGTCAACAATCTTCTTCCACCTGTCATCAAACTGTTCGGAGCAGATTGCATCAGTCCACACTATATTGCAAATGTCCTTCTTGAAATCCGTGGAGTTACACAACCGTAAACCTACCTGAAAATTTAAAAAAATGTCATAAACTGTAACTAATAAAAATACATTAGTTAGAATTAGTGTGTTACAAAAAAAATAAAGCTAATTAGTAAAACACCATACCTTTATCGACAGCTTGTTCATAATGTGCCACATACAAAAACGATGTCTTGATTCTTTAAAAACCATCTCAATTGCTTTAGTCATAGCAGGGTCTTGATCTGTCACAACCACCTAAGGTTGTTTGAAAAATGCTTTCAGAAAACACCTTAACAACCAGACATATGATTCTGTTGTTTCTGAGCCAAATAAGGCTCCCACAAATGTTACATTACAATAGTGGTTGTCAATCCCCGTGAAGGGTACAAACACCATGGAGTACCTACACCAATTTAAACATTTTAGCTTATTTAGCAAATGTATTCACATAAAAAAAACACCATGCTTAACAAAATAAAGAATGAAAAAAACTTTGTTACTTGTTCGACCGGTATGTTGCATCAAATGACATCACATCCCCAAATATATGGTAGTTCTTCTTCCCTAGCTCATCAGCCCAAAACAACCTTCTTAAACAGTTATGATCATCGGTAATATACTCACATGAAAATTTTGCAATGTGCTTTTTCTTCCTCATTAAATGATTTACAACCATATGAGCATCATACTCGCCAATCAAACTGTTATATTTCTTCCTATAATTCTTAAAATCTTCTCTTGACGCACCAACTTCCTCAAAACCAGCAAAAATTTCTCTCATCATATTAAAATCTCTCACAGGACCAACATTCATCCTTGACATGCTGTTAATGTTGTGTTTATGCAAACGAGTCAGTTTCCTAGATGATACAAGGAAATGCATGTCCTGCTCATCAACAAATGGATGATTATGCTCCTCGCACTACGTCAAAAAGTGGCTTTGGCCACGGTTTTTTGATATCGCATAGCCACTGTTTTGTAAAAAACGTGGCCAAAGGTAAGAAATTCTCGTTTTAGCCACATATATTTTGTACCCGTGGCCAAATATATAGCCTTTGGACCCTTTTATGCCACGTAAACTAAAAACGAATACGTGTTGCCTTCAATCGGGTTACCAGACGAGTTCTCATTAGTATATAACTGAGCCACGAACGGGCACATAACACTGATATTGCTGATGGAGAATTCGTCTGATAACTCGACTGAAGGTAATATGTTTTCGTTTTTAGTTTATTTGCATACATTCGATTCGCGATCACGCGATCAACGTTTTTTTTTTTACAATTACGTGTTGTTGACTCATCTGGCAGAGGTTATACGAAGTTCCGTGAGTCATTCATAAGCCACTAATTTCTGACGTTAGTCCGCGCAGGATGGCGTTATTTAAAATCATAACTCAGTTGTGTTTGATTGAGCAGGTCATGCATTTGCGCATGTGTAATAGATCGTTTTGGAGTTTCTGACAGGTCGTTGGTCCTGTAAGAGCTTTCAACATGATTAACAGCATCGTGCGCTTAGGATGAATGTTGGTCCTGTGAGAGCTTTTAATATGATGAGATAAATTTTTGGTGGTTTTGAGGAAGTTGGTGCGTCAAGAGAAGATTTTAAGAATTATAGGAAGAAATATAACAGTTTGATTGGCGAGTATGATGCTCAAATGGCTGTAAATCACTTAATGAGGAAGAAAAAGCACATTCCAAACTTTTCATGTGAGTATATTACCGATGATGATAACTGTTTAAGAAGGTTGTTTTGGGCTGATGAGCTAGGGAAGAAGAACTACCATATATTTGGGGATGTGATGTCATTTGATGCAACATACTGGTCGAACAAGTAACAAAGTTTTTTTCATTCTTTATTTTGTTAAGCATGGTGTTTTTTTTGTGTGAATACTATTTGCTAAATAAGCTAAAATGTTTAAATTGGTGTAGGTACTCTATGGTGTTTGTACCCTTCACAGGGGATTGACAACCACTGTTGTAATGTAACATTTGTGGGCAGCCTTATCTTGGCTCAGAAACAACAGAATCATATGTCTGGTTGTTAAGGTGTTTTCTGAAAGCATTTTTCAAACAACCTAAGGTGGTTGTGACAGATCAAGACCCTGCTATGACTAAAGCAATTGAGATGGTTTTTAAAGAATCAAGACATCGTTTTTGTATGTGGCACATTATGAACAAGCTGTCGATAAAGGTATGGTGTTTTACTAATTAGGCTTTTTTATTTTTTTTGTAACACACTAATTCTAACTAATGTATTTTTATTAGTTACGAGTTTATGGCGTTTTTTTTAAATTTTCAGGTAGGTGTACGGTTGTGCAACTCCACAGATTTCAAGAAGGACATTTGCAATATAGTGTGGACTGATGCAATCTCCTCCGAAGAGTTTGATGACAGGTGGAAGAAGATTGTTGACGAGTATAAACTAACAGACAACAAGTGGTTACACGATATTTTCGGCATACGCAAATCTTGGATTCCTGCGTATTACAAAGATGAGCTCCTATCTGGACTGATGAGGACGACATCACGTTCTGAAAGTGAAAATCATTTCTTTGGACAGATGTGCAATCCAAGGTCCACATTAGTTGAGTTTTTGTCACACTATGAAACAGCTTTGGAGTCCCAGCGTCATACACACCGGAAGAATGATCACGACACTCGGTTCACCAATCCTGAACTGAAATCTATATGGTGGCTTGAAGGTGAAGCTGCAAAAATTTACACCAGAACAACCTTTCTGGACATTCAGCATGAAATGGATATGATGAAGAAGCTGATGTGTCAAACGTACACACCCCAAGATGACTTCGTGAAGTACTATATCAAAGATTGGACGCAAATGACTTCCAAACCATTTGAGGTAGTGGTTTTATTCTGTGTGGTGTTTTTTATATAAACAGTATTGTTTGTGTTTTGTTCAGGCATGGTGTTTTTCTATTTGCAGGTGATGTTTCGTCAGTCTGACATGACTATATACTGTGAATGTAGACGTTTTGAAAGTTTTGGTCTTTTGTGTAGGCATATATTCTATGTTTTAAGGCAGATGGACATTAGGGAATTTCCCAAAAAATATGTTCTTCGACGGTGGAGACGTGATGTGGTGCCTAATAGTTCTAATCGTAACGATGATACAACTGATGTATCTGCACTTGATGATGGCGGTCGTGCTTTGATGCGTGATATAATGTATGCGAATGAATACATTTTAAATAAGCTATCGGATAATATGGCGGAGTTGTCTTTGTACAAGGAACATGTTGAAAGTTATATGCAAAAGGCTGATAACGTTGATTTTGTTTCACCACCCCCAGGCAAAAGAGATAGGTACGTGGTGTTTTTTAGTTTGCCATTTGTACATAATACATTAAAAAAAAAATTGTTATTTTTTATGTTGTTGTTTGAAAAGTGTATATAACAATCTTTTTTTATATGATATGGTGTTAACAGGTTTGGTGAGTTGAATGGCACGTCTCAAAATGATAGGTTGCCTGTTAGGGTACCTCTTGGTTATAAGACGAAAGGTTTTGGTTCACACAAGCGTATTAAATATAAACAAGAAGAGGCCATAATTAAAGCTGGCAGGAAAACAAAAACAGTGTCAAAACTGTCTTGAATATGGCCATTATTCAACTACATGTCCAGAACCTCCACAGAAGAACAAGAGCGTTGAAACTGTTAACGAAGCAAATTTACTGAGCAGAACAAGAAGGGTAAAGGTGTTGAATCTACACCACAAAGCAACACTGTTGGATCATCCACTCGTGTCTTTGAGATCTCGTGTTAACAAACAATGAACATATGTTTTTTTCGGTTTTAGACATGTGTGGTGTGTTTGTTTTAGACATGTGGTTTGTTTGTTTTAGACATGTTGGTTTCTTTAAAAAAATAATGGCGTTATTCCCTACCAGTTTCCAATATATAAATTTTTTCCATATTGTTTATTGATAAACCATCAAAAGTCAATTATATCTTTTTTGATGTAATGTTTTTTAGGCAAGTACATTTTGTTACCAAAATAATGTTTATAAGGTAATGTTATTTTTTTACAACCAAATTAACGTTTTACAAATTAGGTTGTGTTTGGCGCACTACCTGAAAAACTAGCTGCTAGCTGATAAGCTAGCTGTTAGCTGATAAATTATAAGCTAGCTGATAAAAAATAACGTTTAGTAAAACTAGCTGAAAAATATAAAATGACATAAAAGTACATGTCATAAATGTAAATAAATATATTTATTTAAAGTTAGGGAAGGGTAAAACTGGAAATATTATAAAAGCTAGTTGAAAAGCTAGTTGAAACGCTACTCCAACTAGCTTTTCAAAAGCTAGCTTATAAGCTAGTTTTTTGACGTTACCAAAAGGGGCTTTTAAAAAAAGCTCAGCTTATTAAAAAAACTCCGTTTGGTAACGTTCAAAAACTAGCTTATAAGCTAGCGTATGGCGCGCCAAACACAACCTTAGTGTTATTTTTTTAGTTTGTTGTGATGTAATTTTTACCATTTATATTTTACCTATAATTTGTAAATTATTAATGATAATATGATTTAATGGTGGAATAAAATTGCCGTTCAAAAAAAAAAACTCAATTAAATATTAAAACTTTAATAATTTTATTTGTTCTCTCACCTACTATTCTTTTTGGAGGACACATACAAGTGCCAACTGGCACTACAAGAAAAAACGTTTTTGGTGGGGAAAGCTAAGGTGGGCACATGAGTCCCCACCAAAGGTAGGGTTTTGGTGGGGACATTTCGCCACCAAAGGATTTCAATAAAAAAGTTGAAACTTTAAGCTATCATGGGGATAAGTCGCCACCGAAGACTTGGGCGGGAAATTTGCCGCCAAGTGAAAATCCATGGTGGGGAAATTTCGCCACCAAAGGATAAATTAATTAGTTTTTATTTTTTCTTATTCCATCTAATATTAAAGAAAACAATTTTATTTTAAGCTAACCTATGGTGGTGACATTTCGCCACCAAAGGTTTTACTAAAATACCCGGGTATATCTTTGGTGGTGACATTTTGCCACCGGAGCCTTAGCGGATACGACGTCGTTTTGTTTTAACCCTTTGGTGGGGATTTATCGCCGCCATAGGGCTTCATGCCCTAACTAAAAAAATACAGTAATCGATCATTTGTTTCACAAGAAAAGAGATCGACAGCAGCGGCGATTCCCAGCGGAGAAAATACATCTCGTCGACGACAACCATACGAGCACCACCATCCTCGCCGTCGTTCTGCAGCACCATCCTTAGTCGCCGTCGTCCCGCAGCACCATCCTTAGTCCCGCAGCGGTGATGTTTTGCTTCCGTTTGGTTGCTCCACCGCCCCCAAATTCGGCCCTAATCGACCTCTACAGTCAACCACTGCAGCCCTAAATCACCTAAGGTTATGTTTTCTTTCTTAGTTTCTTTTTTATGCTACTTTCAAATCACCTACAGCCAACCAATTAGCATTGATGAGTAATAAGGCTAGAAAGAAGAATAATTGTAAAAGTTTTAATTGGGTGGGATTACAAGATGGAATTGCACTCATCGATATTATTTTGGGGGTTTTCTAAAATTGGCCTATATGGGGCGATCTTTAGGCTTAAATTTAAGGTTGTTATATTGGAACTTATATAGCATTCTAATGAGATCAAGTATATCTAAACAGAATTACAAACCAGTTGCTTTTTGCTTAGAGTTATCCTTCTTAGCCTTAGTTTAGTCAAACTTGCTAAGGAATTAACTATATCATATGTGATAGTATAAATTTTTCCTTTGGTTGCAGGTTTTGAGTCCTCTGTTTGTGGTTATAGCTTTGCAGGTATCTTTTTAGATTTTATTATCTGTAGACATTTGTTATTTGTGTCTGTATGTAAATATAGTAATACTAATAATATACGTATCCTTGTAGATCCTTAAAGACGTCAGTGTTGAGGATCTCATTGAGTTCTATTGCACGCTCTTCTTATTATTTCTTGCTCGTTATCATCGTTGAGGTACGTAAATTTGACCCTACTTTAACCAAGTATGTGTATGGTTGTATATATGTTTAGATGCATGTGATTATAATGTGTATGTATTCATATATGTCTAATGTATATTAATATGTGCATATTCATATTCCTTCTAAATAACCCCTTAGACTATACCCGTTCAAATTTTATCTAATAGAGATAAACTTTGGATTGTCCCCGTTTGGGACTGCCTTTTGATTATTCTATCTCATTTAGGATATGTATACATTTTAACGTGTTGACATTTAAGAAAAAATGGGTAGCTATTTCTCTCACTCCTTTGAGTATGCTATTTATATGCATACTTGGGGAGTTGAGAGGAATTGCTGCCGATTTTTTCTTAAGTGTCGACACGTTAAAATGTATACATATGAGATAGAATAATCAAAAGGTGGGTTAGGATCCACCACTGCCGAATATTATATTTCTACGTTAGTGCATCATAGTTATTCTTTATTTACTTGGATGCATCTTATATGAGCTATGACATTTCGTGCTAATTGTTGATACCATTAATTTCTAATCATCGTGATATGATATAATTAGTTACATTATAGCTAATGTTTAATAATAATACAGTCATGACAATTGATAAGAGTTGGACTAGTTTGCGAAACCGAGCTTCTATGCAATTTAGGGATGGTCTTGAACAGTTTATAGAGATTGCCAAGAAACACGTCAATTGTCACAGGGAACCCTATTGTCCATGTAAAAGGTGTAACAATGGTAAACGACAGAATACAGAAACCATCTATGCACACGTAATTGACCATGGGTTTTCACCATCATATAAAACATGGTTTTATCATGGTGAGGAACATCCTGACACTGCGGCTATAGAAGCCATCTCCAATCCCTATTTATTTGGATCAAGGTATTCAGAAACAACCCCTGCCCCTGAGATGTTTGATGCAATTCATGATGTTATGGACGCGTTTAATACAAATGAAGAAAATGAACATGAAGATGGAATTGGTTTAGACCCAGAATTTGATGATTTGTTTAAAGAGTTGAATACCGAGTTATACCCCGACTGTACATGGATGTCTTCCCTAAACTTCCTAGCAAAAATGATGCATATGAAAGTAATCAACAAATGGACCAATAGTTCATTTGACATGCTTTTAGAATTTTTAAAATTTACATTTCCGAAAGGGAATCATGTTCCAACGTCATACTATGAAGCTAAGAAGAAGCTGAGAAAGATTGGGTTAGGCTATGAATCTATCGATGCATGCAAAAATGACTGTGCTTTATTTTGGAAAGAGAACGCATCTATGCAAAATTGCCCGGTTTGTAAGGATGCGAAACTTCCCCCACCAAAACCTTTTTTTGTTGTAGTGTGGTCAAGTGACTTCTTGG
This sequence comes from Deinandra increscens subsp. villosa, assembly GCA_039602395.1. Classification (NCBI taxonomy): domain Eukaryota; kingdom Viridiplantae; phylum Streptophyta; class Magnoliopsida; order Asterales; family Asteraceae; genus Deinandra; species Deinandra increscens. The sequence continues at coordinate 16,744 of JBCNJP010005683.1, forward strand.
TCAAGTGACTTCTTTGTCCAACTCGGTATTCGCTACTTTATATTTTAGGTTTTAGTTGACACGTTTTAAATGTTGAAAGATTACTTTTAAACCTTTTGTTTATGGTAACTAGTATATTTCTCTTAGATAGTTAAACTTCGCGTCTTGCTTTTGGTCCTTAATTAAACTCTTTCCGTTCAAAATAAATATATGTTTATTTTAATTATTTGTATCTTTGGAGAATTTATTTATGTTTATTTGTTTGTTTATATTAGTAGCATTGGAAAAAGGAAAAGAGTCAACTAGAAATGAGTCCATCTAGATCTAGTAATATTTTTTGGTTTATCTTGCAGATCCTCTTTATGAGGGTTAGAATCTTTGTATGTCTAAATTAATTGATTCGGATAATGTTTCTTGGATCATCTTTACAGGGTAAGGATCTTAAATGGAGTGTGTGTAACAGCTCAAGTCTATCGTATTAAGATATTATCCGGCTTTTACTATTTGCCGTTAAAAAAAAGAAAGATATTATCCGCTTTCCTCTGATGGATTGTCCATCCCGAAATTCATAGTTTTGTTTTCACCAACGAGTTGCTTTTCTAGCCAAAACGCATTTTGGTAGCGTAGGCTTTTATGTAAGTCACACATTGGTTGAGGTGGAGAACGTACGAAGTCTTCCTTATAAGGAGGTGGAAAACTTCTCTACCAATATGCGTTTTGCTTGGGTACGCAACTCATCGGGTGAAAACAAAACCGTGAGTTTGTGGACGGACAATTCATCTGGGACGACAAAACAGATAATATCTTTGATACGGTTGACTTGGATTGTTACATTATCACTCAAATTAAAGAAAATGGTACATAAAAAAATATTGACTAAAAAGGATCTTGTCATCCATGTATGTGTACATGACTTCTAAAAAAAAGAGAAAGAATAAAGAACGATGTTTTATACGTACTTGGCTTGATAGGTTTTTTTTTTTGAACGGCAAAATTTATTAGAACTAGCGAGAAGTTAGGAAAGAGATACAAAAACGAGAAAAAATGCAACAATTACAAGATAGAAGCATGACTAGCCCAATTACACCAAGAGAGGCCCAATAACTTAGCCCGATTTTGATCCAGGAGAATGAGTGTAGTTTGATTTCTTTCCAGCGTGAGTATTTCTTCCTTTGAAAGCTTTTTGATTTCTCGCCAACCACATCTCCCAAATGCTACAACTGAGAATTACCTGGAGTTTTTTCATTTCCTCTTTTGCGATGCGACTGCTAAGGATGTGGGAGAGAAGGGTTTCTATCGAGTCATGATTCCGTAGGTCAAAACCGCACCAGTTGCTAATGAGATGCCAAATCCTTTTTGCGAAGGGACAGTTAAACAGAAGATGACTCGTTGTTTTCGGTTCAACAAAACACCAGTTGCACATCGGGTTTTGTGGATGAACTCCTCTTTTTTGTAGCTCACTTTTCACCGGGATCTTGTTTTGGGCTGCTCTCCACATAAAAATGTCTACTTTTATGGGAGTCCAATGAAGCCAATTGTGTTTGTAGTTGAAATCGCCAACCTCAAGCTCAATTTTCTTTCGAACTGAAGCCGAGGAGAAGCTGCCGTCATTACTACCGAGCCAACTCCATTTATCTTTGATCGGGTGTCGGGGAATTGTTGTTAACAGATTGCATATCATGGACAGTTCTGCCTGTTCGGTTGGGCTTGTAGGGCTTTTGGCCCAATTCCATGAAGGGGAATGCCTTGAGTTATGAGTGGATGCTGGCAACCTGCAATCAACGACACAAGATTTATTTTTTTCAATCATATATAGCGCTGGGAAGAGTTGTTTGAGAGGCTGTTGCGATGCCCATGTGTCTTGCCAAAATAGTACAGTGTTTCCTACCCCCACAGTAGCCCTGATTTCGCCCCAGAAATCGATGCCCAGGCTTGGAAGTTCGTCGGCAGCCTATGCGATTTGTTTCCAGTATCCAGGAATTGCCTTTTTGACCGGGATGATGCCATGTATCCTCTTGGATTTGTGGATTGATGATATTACTTTGGCCCAAAGTGTTGTGTTATCTTCCTTGAACCTCCACAACCATTTAGATCTTAATGCCATTCCGGAGGATTTGAGACAACCGATACCCATTCCGCCGCATTGTTTGGGTGCTAGAATTTGTTTCCAAGACACCCAAGGGATTTTGTTGTGATCCTCGGAACAACCCCAAAAGAAGTTTCTCCTAATTGATTCAATCTCTTTCAACACCTTTACAGGAGCTTTAAATAAGGAGAGGTAATACAATGGTAGGCTCCCCAAGACTAATTTTAGCAGTGTAGCTTTGCCCCCTGTTGACAGCACCATCGCTTTCCATTTTGACAGCCTGCTCTTGACTCATTCTATGACTGGTAACCAACTTCTGTGAAGCTTCATATTTGCCCCAACTGGGAGACCCAGGTAGATGAAGGGCAGTTTGTCTGTCTTGCAACCCAGATTACTTGCCATATGATGGACCTACTGTTCGTCTACTCCTATCCCATAGAGTTTGCTTTTGGTGAAGTTTACTTTTAATATGTGGAAGCAACGCAGAAAACGTGCAAGAAAAATGGCGTTATCATTTGTCCATTCCCCCATGAAGATTACGTCATCCGCGTAGATTAAGTGTGATATGCTCGGGCCGTTGAGGAGTAGTTCAATCCCTTTGAAGGTGCCATTGTTAATTGCCTTCTGAACGGAGATGTGTAACGCTTCCATTCCGATTATGAATAAGAACGGAGAAAGGGGATCTCCTTGTTTTACCCCTCTTTTCATTTGAAACTCTTGGGTTGGGACACCATTAATTAGGACCGATGCTCGAGATGAACTCAAGCAGCCGTTTATCCAGTCACTCCACTTTTCAGGAAAATTCATTTGCGACATTATCGAGTCTAAAAAGGCCCAATTCAAGCTATCGAATGCTTTCTCGAAATCTACCTTGAATATCATCGCTTGTTTGTTTACTTTTTTGAGCCAAGCTATTGATTCGTTTAGAATCAATGGACCATCTAATATTGATCTTCCTTCGACATATGCTGATTGCGATTTGCTTATGATTGATGGAATGACCCTTTTCAATCTATTTGCTAGTGTCTTGGCCAGAATCTTGTACATACTTCCAATCAGACAAATGGGACGAAAGTCGGTTAGTTTTAAAGGATCCTTTATCTTTGGTAGCAAAGCAATGAAAGATGAGTTACATCCCTGGCTGATGCAACCTGAGCTGTGAAACTCGTTTAAAAAGTCCTTTATCCAGTGCTTAATATCCTCCCAACTATTTTTGATGAATCTGAAATTGAATCCGTCGGGGCCAGATGCTTTGTCGTTCCCACAATCCCACACTGCATTCTTGATTTCCTCAAATTCGAATGGTGCTATTAACTGATCGGCCTCCTGCTGTGACAGTTTTTTGAACTCATTTGATTGGAAGATGGGTCTTGTAGTGTGCGGTTCGTTGAATTTTTCGGCGAAAAACTTGACGGCAGCCTCTTTTAGTACACTGGGATGAGTTTTCCATTCTCCCTCTAACAAATCTTTATAATTGATTAGAGTGCAGTGTAAAAGCAGGCAAAACCTTTTGTTTATATTGTTAATTAAGTAGAGATTATGGTTGGATTAAGATTGTGAATGAATGTAGGCGTGAGACATTAATAAAAGTATGCTTTAATAGTCGGAACAAAAATAAAGATTTGCTATAGACACGTTGGTAATTTTTATAGTTTTCATAATAAAGCACTTGAAAATATGAAGACCTAGTGCATCTAAGTTTAAATTTGATTCAATCATTTTGTCTATTAAACTTTGCATATGTTAACCCTTTATGTTTTATAATTTTTTACTTTGTACATTTTTATTTTTTTACATTTTTTTTTTGTTTTCTCCGTGTCACATCATTATCTGATATTATATAGTTCCTTCCCGCGTTAATTGCCAATTTTTGGTCATTGAGATTCATGGGCGATTCGGATGTTTATTTAGGTTTGGAACCCCTTAAATTTTTCCCCTTTCAAATCAATCGAAACGCTTGAAGTTTTTCTATTTGGAATCGTGTTAGGTCAAATTTCCATTACTTTTTGGCTGGATTATTCTAGCTGCATATTTACAATACAGACGCGACGATCAGTTGGACATTTGATTCATTAACATCTACGGTATCTCATCGCCATCTTTCACTTTTTATAGTCACTACTACAAAAATGGCCTTTCTTGACGCTTTTTGCGCGTCAAGAAAGGGCCCAGATGACGCGCAAAAAAGCGTCAAGGAAGGTAGGGTCAAGAATCCTCTTGACGCGCAAAATGCGCGTCATCTGCTTCTTGACGCGCGAACAATGACGCGCATTTTATGACGCGCAAAGCGTGTCATAAAAAGCGTGTCAAGGAAGCTCCCGTCATAAATATGCTTATGACACGCATAAATGCGCGTCATGAATTAAAACAAAATTTAAAAAAAAAAAATATTTTTGTAGGTTCACTAATTTCCACATTAATGACAATCAACCTCCTAATGACTATTAACCTCAATACAAAATACAATACACATATAGCAAAATAATGCATTTCATATATATAACAAACATTACAAAGTGACCAAGTTTGGTGGAGTTACAAAGTTAAAAAGTTCTTTTTATAATAAAAACCTCTATTTTAACAAACCAATATGGCGTAGTATCCCAAAACTCATCACGCATCTGCTGTTACCGGTTCAGAATGCTTCCATGCCTTCGGTTTGGTTACTTTCTTAATAGTTTCTGCAACATAAAAAGGATCATCAAGTTATGAAAGAGAAACATAAATTTTTTTGGACATATTTACCTCCGGCAAAATCTCACAAAGCTTCTCTATCTTGACCTCGATGTGGGCAATCTGTTTTGAATCAACATTTTGACCAGCAATGGCACCATTCTGTTCAGGCCTCCGTGCACCTTTTGCAAAATGTCTTTTATCTAGCTTTCCAAGAGGAGTGTGCTGCAATGATTAAGAGAAAGGGATTGGAGATTCGGACCATCCACTAGAAAGACAACCCTGACTATAAGGACCCGATGTAAATGAAAAAAAAAATCTTGACGCTTTAATCTTTAAAAGCTGCCAAAAATAGCAGCTATAACCTGATGGGTACGTTTTGACCCGTTAAGCTTAATTTGGTCATATCTTGGTCATACGAACTCTGATTGGGTTGATTCAAAAGCCCATGGATCCGTATTAAAGTCCATCATATTGTTCAATAGTAGTATCTGTTTGAAACCATATCCAAAATTCCCAGAAAATGCAGCAATGGATGGAAACATTATCTTCTAGTACAAGTACAGGTTTAATTTGAACAAGTTTAGCAGGTTTCCTAATAAAAGATTCGAGAAAAACACACACTCGGTCAGGGGTAACGGATGGTCGATTGGTTCCACCCCCAAGTTCATAAACAAGTACGAACATTGATTACCTTATAGATTTCTTGTCTTAATTTGTCAGTAATTTCAGCTTTTCTAGGCTTCGGCATTTGATCCGTTACTGACATTATATCTTGCCCTCCTTGAGGCCGTTCATTTGCAGCATCAAGATCAGGAAGTGTAACATCCTGATAAGAAATCACCCATTAATAAAAACTATATAGGTAATCATCAACTAAAACATACAAAAATCTATCCATGGTTCTGAAAGCAAACCTGAACTATCTCCTTGTAAACCTCTCCTTTAGGAAGAGGAACAAACTCCGAAGACAGATTCTGTTGCAAATGCATCACTCCGAAGACATAAAATGATCATATAAGTTTGATATGGAGATAATAGCTGCTGATATCCACAGCAAACTTGGGTTATATAGGGTAACTTCTATATAAAACATACCAAGAATAATTCGACAGGAAATCAAATAATGCCAACAAAAAGGTAGTCAATCATAGTTTACAAAATCTGAATTTAGGAAAGCCTTTAATGTATTTTAGATAGTCCATCATAGTTTATAAAATGTGAATTTAGGAAAGCCTTTGATGTATTTGCAGATTCTGGCGCGACCATTTTGTAACTATTATTTCATTCTTGTCTGTTCATATGTGAAACTTTTTTATTCAGAATAAGGTCAACAGATTAATAAGACCAGCAAACTTACAAAGAATGGATATTGCAAGATAAAAGATTTATCTCCTACATCAAAAGAGAAATTCAACAACTATCACAGCTAACGAAAGCTCTACAATGAGCAGTGCATCGTTAAAATGACTGGAAAAATTGGCGGGTTTAAATGGGTTGGGTCAAAATGGGTAAATTTAAGGTGTGGATTGAAACGGCTTGGGCCATCCTACAAACACATTTGATAAAATCATTGTTTTGTAACCTACCAAGTCGCAGCAGTGCAGCATCCAATAGATTAGGTTGGCATTATCGGTGCAATGCAAGCACATACTCGCGCTTGACCTGCAAAAAATTCATAACAGTAAGACAATAACTCGAAGAGTCTAGTTAAATCATTATGGCACGAAAAGATTCACACATGATGTTTAAACGCTACCTCCGTGATATGTATCCGCCCATGTAATCTAGAACCAAATTTCACTTTAAGCTCAAGCGGCTTTATTTCTGTGATCTGAAAACCAATAAGGTTGAAGTTTTTTTATAAACCAATTATGAGACCAAAATTATATACAAATTAAACAACAAACCAAACTGACCTCAGCTTGAACAGATGATCCAACATCATAGGTAGACTTCTTTCTTGCTCTCTTTGCACTGGAAGAATCCTAGGCCTCACTGTTAGATTTAAGCAACAGCAGTAATCTGCCTGTTGTTGAAGATTCTGGAAGAACCATAACAGATGCAATCACCCTACAACAAAAAAAAATGATATGTGTAGCAAAAACATCCTTAAAAGAACATAATAGGATAAATGCAAAGAGTGAAAAAAATAGGGTTAATTAATCAATTTACCGTTGTCCACTGACAAGTTGTTTTATTTGCAACGCTTGAGTGTTGTAGTCATATTGAGATGCATATCCCAGTGCATATTTAGCATCCGGGATAGAAAGAACCTGAGATTATATATAACACAGCATGAAAGAATCAAGCATTGGGTCACTGGAGATTTCTAACATTGACTGATTGACCCAATAGAGCTTACTAAGAAAATCTAAAACAATACTTGCCAAATAATTCTCCTTCACAATTTCCACCACTGCATTCACAGTTTGATTCACCTCCAAGTCCTTGTGTGCTGACCTTTTGCGCGTCTGGATGGCAAAAGTCATAAGTGGAACTGGAAGTGAATTAACAATATATATTCACATGGGTATAATAGAAGTACAGAAGAAAAAATATATATATAACCTTTTTGGGAATTTGGGAATCAGTGTTCTCCTTGTGTCTGTTAACTAACTGTCTTCAAGGACAAATCCACAAGGCAGTCCATCTTGGCTACATCAAGAACTGTTGCTTCAACAGTTGAACCAATATCTATTGTTGATTCACCACCTGCACAAAATTAACATAAAGCCTATTAGTTACAAAATTAACATAAAGCCTGTGAGCTTTAATATCAAATAGTATGTAATTTACCTGTTTCGCCTTGTCAGATGAATTCAGAATCTCATAATAAAACACTGAGAAGTTAAGAGCAAGACCCAATCTGATGGGGTGTATTGGAGCCAAATCCTCTAGTGTAATATCCTTCACAAACATGCAGACCCCAAAACACAAAATTGCATTCATATATTGTATAGAAATCAACTAACATTGGAAAATTAACACCTATAATTCCAATTTCATCAATGAAATGCACCTAATTCCATAAGAAACCAAAACAGCCCCATTCCTCGCTTCATCTTCCTCACTATCATTCTAGTTCTATTCATTCCCCCCTGCAATCTCCTCACTTCACAACAACACAAGCCCTAGGTTCATGCTCCATCACCCCATCTCTATACGATTTTCATCTCTGAAAACACAAAATGAGGCCTATCTTTGATGGATCTGGTAAAAAAGGAAGCCCCAAATCCAACCACAGCAGACCCCAAAACACAAAATGAGGCTAAATATTGAATCCAAACATAAAAGCCCCATCAATTAAACATGCAGCTAACACAGATTAAGCATAAAAAACATTCCTTAATGATTGTGTACTAATAAACAAATTGCTTATTCAGTGGCTAGAAAGAAGTGGGTGTTTATACTAACTTCCAGACCAAAGTGTCATTATCATAGCTATGAATATAAAGAACGGAAATTACATGTCATACTCCTTGATATCTTCATTACTGTGTTTATAAACACAGTCCTGTTCACGGCACTCTCAATACAACCGGATAAATTAAATCAACAGGTCCATGAAACAAACAACAAGGAATGTAAATAATGAACTTACAGGCGAAATCTGAACCCTAGGTCGGTTTATAACAACCGAAGGCAGATGAACCAGGATGGAGAAGAACCCTGAGATGCGTAAGCAGGTGAGATGGAACCAGAATCGTAAGCAGGGAAATTAGGGCTTAGTAGCAGCGGCAATCTGCTAGATAGAGAATTAGGGCTTGAAATTAAGAGGGAGAGAAGATGAAAGTTCCGAGCGGTGGTTGTCCGTCGGAGATGAAGAAGGAGTTGTGGAGCTTCCATCCAGCCCTAATTCTTCATGAAGCGGCGGGTTTGGAGCGTGTATGCGGAATGAAATTGTTAAAAGCGGGGAACGAAATTTTGGGGGAGGGGGAAATAGCGGGAAAATAATAAAGCGACATTCTTTTTTTTTACGCTTGACGCGCTAAAAAAATATGTCCTCCGTGTTTTTATTTTTTTTTTCAAATGACACAATATTTATGACGCGCAAAAATGCGCGTCATCTACCCACTGAATTTAGTAAAATTTTGTTAAATACGACAATTTTTTTTATGACGCTTGTTTTTGCGCGTCATAAATTTCTGAGTGTCATTGTTCGCGCGTCAAGGAAGGGGTTATTTCTAGTAGTGAGTATTTTTATTTAATAAGATAAGGCACGTTTATAATCTCCAAGGGTTGCAAGATATCGATCCATGCATGCAAATCAGTTTAAGGTTTAGTGTTTGAGTCATCGACCGGGCTAGTCCATGGGTTGGCTTTGTATCACGGTGGTTGTTCTATATTAAACTTCAAACTAGTCCAAAACAACAATGGGTTTTCTTTAAAGAATTAACTACTCTCAATTAGTAAAACTTAAACAATTATGTCAAAAGTATAACTCCAAGTTGTTTTGGAGAATATATTAGTTCTCTTGGAGAACACATTTTCTGGGAACTCGTGTTACTTCTTGCGTAACAAACCGTTTTTAATTTACATAAAATTAACAAAGTTATTATAAATATCAACTTTTAAACGGTTTAAAACCCTCATTTTAGATAGATAACAAAAACAAAACAAAAAACTACTAAGATTTTTAAATGATTTCACAACGGGTATGTTGATAAAATTAAATGTTTACACAGAACATTTTGGGACCTCTGATTCTATAAACAAGAATCATACATACAATTAACGGGTTTGAATGTTGGAACACAAGATAAAGGCAATGAAGGAAACGACGAAGAGGAGGAGGGAAACAATGACGACGAGGGAAACAGCGATGATGAATGATTGATGGCATATCATCTTTAAGTAATTAGTTTTTAGGTTATATGTTAACTCTAGCTATTAGTTTGTGTTAAAACTTGTTTCGGACCATAACGGTATGTATATTTTGAATATGTTTATTAATGTTGGCGTATTGTATGTTTTATCGTGTCAAATAGGAAGAAAAGTATTGTACGATACGGACCAATAGTGGCGACAAAAGAAATAGTGGCAACAATGTCAATAGCGGCGACTACTGTGGCAATAGAGGCGGATCTTTAGCGGCATCTCGGAGTAATACTAGTGACATCTGTCGCCACTATTGGTCTTCTTTCTTATAGTGTGATCAATGGTTTCAAGTTCGAATCTCAACTGTGAATTTTCTTAGCTTATGCTAAGTTTTCTCTAGAACGAGTGTCTAAGTGAGTGATAGTCTAATATACAAGTTGCGCTATAAGGACGTGCCGGTCTCTAACCTCGCTTGGAATGTATATTGTCGGGTGAGTGGTCTAAAAATCCCGTCACTGATCTAAAAAGCCATTAAAAAAAAGTATCATATAAATAAAATTTTAAAACACATCGTAAAGAGGTTAGAGGTTATAAACAATTGTTTGTTTTGTGAACATCCATGCACTCTAGCCCACATTAAAGTGGTTGGGGCATGAATTTAATATACAGGGAGATATCATCACTTATGAAACAAAAGTACAAAACTACTGATAAAAAAAACATTAAAAAGCAAATCTAGGAATTAAATATTAAAACCCTAATATTTTTTTTTGTTTTCTCACCTACTATTCTTTCTGGAGGACACATACATGTGCAACTGGTCAAGTGACTTCTTTGTCCAACTCTGCATTCGCTATTTTATATTCTAGGTTTTGTTAACACGTTTTAAGTGTTGCAAATATTACTTTCAAACTTAATTATTGTTTATGTCAACTTGTCAACTAGTAAATATATGTTGCTTTTGGTCCTTAATTAAAACTCTCTCCGTTCAAAAGTAAATATATGTTTATCTTTTATTATTTGTATCCTTTTGAGAGTTTATTTATGTTTATTTGTTTGTTTATATTAGGAGCTAGCGTTGGGATAAAGAAAAGCGTCAACTAGAAATGAAAGTCCACCTAGTAACATTTTTTGTCTATCTTCAGATCCTCTTTAGAGGGTAAGCATCTTTGTACGTAACAGCTTAAGTTCATCGTATCAAGATATTATCCGATTTCCCCTGATGGATTGCCCATCCAGAAATTCATGGTTTTGTTTTTACCGACGAGTTGTTTGTCAAACCAAAACACGTCTTGGTAGGGAAGGCTTCGATGTAAGTCACACATTGGTTGAGGTGGAGAACGAAGTCTTCCTTATAAGGAGGTGTAAAACTTCTCTACCAAGACGCGTTTTG